>PVJN01015217.1:0-44811 GCA_004026805.1 Lasiurus borealis | reverse complement strand
GGAGACATATGTACTACTATTTGTAATACTTTAAACAATAAAAAAAGAAAAAGAAAAGAAACAATTAGGAGTACTTCAAGAAAACAAGAAAGCCCACTCTATGGGAGAACATATTTCCAAATGTTATCACTGATAAAAGTTTAATCTCCATTATCTACAGCCAACATATACAACTTAATAAAAGGAAGATAAATGATCCAATAAAAAAATGGACAACAGACTTAAATAAAATATTTTCAAAAGAAGACAGAAGGAAGGCCAAGAAATACATAAAAAGATGCTCAAAGTCACTAATTTTCTGAGAGATGCAAACCAAAAAGACAATGCAGTACCATCTCACACCTGTCAGAATGGCAATCACCAACAAATCAACAAATGACAAGTGCTGTTGATGATGCGGAGAAAAAGGAACCTTCCTGCACTGCTGGTGGGAATGCAGACTGGTACAGCCACTGTGGAGAACAGTATGGAGTTTCCTTAAAAAACTAAAAATGGATCTTCCATTTGACCCTGTGATCCCACTTCTAGGAATATATCCCAAGAGTATTCAATTTGACAGTAAAAGAGTAATCAAGCTTTCAGATTAATTTAAAGTTGTCTAATTGAAATAAGTGAATATTTAAGAAAATTTAATCGTACTGGACAAAAGCTCTTTCTAAAGTATTTAGAAACACCAATCAGAAAGGATATATGCACCCCTATGATCATAGCAGAACAATTCACCATACCTAAGATTTGGAAACAGCCTAAATGCCCATCAGCAGATGAGTGGATTAGAAAACTATGGTACATATACACAATGGAATACTATGCTGCTATACAAAAGGAATTCCTACCATTTGCAACAGCATGTATGATACTAGAGAGCATTATGCTAAGTGAAATAAGCCAGGCAATAAAAGAAAAATACCACCTGATATCACTCATTTATGGAAAATAAAGAACATTATAACCTGATGAAAAAAAGGTAAAAACAGTGGTAGTAAAAGCACCAAACAGACTGTCAAATTTTAACAGGAAGGCTGGGCTGGGGGGGGGGATATTAACCAAAGGACTTGTATGCATGTATATAAGCATGGCCAATAGACATAAGACACTGGGGGTGTGTGGGATGAGGGCATGTGACAGGGGGTGTGTGAGGCTGGGGGAAGGTCAATGGGGGAAAAGGATATGTAAGTATTACTATGTGTAATACTTCAAACAATAAAAATAGTTTAAAAAACTACATAACAAATGAATTCGGCAATATAGCAGAATATAAAATTAACACCCAAGGGTCTATGGCTTCTCTATATACCAATAATGAACTCACAGAAAGAGAAATTCAAAAAGCAATCCCATTTACCATTGCAATAACAAAAAAAATTAAGATATATCAGAATATACTTAACCAAGGAGATAAAGGACCTGTACTCAGGAAATTTCAGAACACTAAAAAAAGAGATAGAGGAATACATGAACAAATGGAAGAATATATCATATTCATGGCTTAGTAGAATAAACATCATGAAAATATCCATACTACCCAAAGCAATCTATAAATTCAATGCAATTCCCATTAAAATGACAATGGCATACTTCAAAGACCTAGAACAAATTCTCCAAAAAATTCATCTGGAATTAAAAAAAAACAAAAAACTACCCTGAACAGTTACAGCCATCTTGAGAAAAAATAATAATGTTGGAGGGATCACAGTACTGGATATCAAGCTATACTACAAAGCCATTGTTCTCAAAACTGCCTGGTACCAGCACAAGAACAGACATATAGACCGGTGGAACAGAACAGAGAAAACAGAAATTGACACAAGCCATTATGCTCGATTAATATTTGACAAAGGAGGCAAGACCATACAATGGAGTCAAGAAAGGTCTCTTCAATAAATGGTATTGGGAAGACTGGACAGATACTTGCAAAAAAAAAAAAAATGAACCTAGACCACCAAATTACACCGTACAAAAAATAAACTCAAACTGGATGAAGAACTTTAACATAATATGGGAAACCATAAAAGTCTTAGAAGCAGCCATAGGCAGCAAAATAGCAAACATTTATCATAATAATATATTTAATGATACAGCTCCTAGGACAATGGAAACTAAGGAAAAATAAACAAATGGGACTACTTGAAAAGAAAAAGCTTCTGCACAGCAAAAGAAACTATCAGCAAAACAACAATGTAAGCCCATTGCATGGGAGAATATATTTGCCAATGTTATCTCTGATTGGGGTTTAATCTCCAACAATAACAGGGAACTCATACAACTTAAAAAGAAAAAAAGAAGATGAACAACCCAAACAAAAAATGGGCAAATGACTTAAATAGACACTTTTTGAAAGAGGACATTCAGAAAGCCAAGAGATATATGAAAACATGCGCAAAGTCAGTAATCATCTGAGAGATGCAAATCAAAACAACAATGAGGTACCACCTGATACACATTGGAATACTATACTGCTATAAAAAGGAAGAAATTCTTAGCATTTGCAACAGCATGAATGGAACTGGAGAGCATTATGCTAAGTGAAAGTAGCCAGTAAGTGAAAGAAAAATACCACATGATCTTACTCATTTATGGATAACAAAGAACAGTATAAACTGATTAACAAAATTAGATACAGAGGCAGAGAAACTTCAAACAGACTCTCAAAGGACAGCCGGAAGGCTGGGGAGGATTGGGCGGGGGAAGGGTATTGGGAAAACTGGGCTTGTATTCAACTGAAGGACTTTATGCACGCATATAAGCATAACCAATAGACGCAAGACACTGTGAGGGGGGTGAGAGCATGTGTCCAGGGGTAGGGGAGGCTGGGGAAGGTCAATTGGGAAAAAAAGGAGACATATGTACTACTATTTTTGGTACTTTAAAAAATAAAAAAATTGGCCGTTACATGTTCTCCAAAGAGAACATATAGATGGCCAAGAGACATGAAGAAATACTCAAAGTCACTAATCATCTGGGAAATGCAAATCAAAGTGAAAATTAGGTACCATCTCACACCTGTCAGAATGGCTACCATCAACAAATCAACAAAAGACAAGTGCTGGTGAGGTTGTGGAGAAATGGGAACCCTAGTACATTGCTGGTGGGAATACACACTGGTGAAACCATGATGGAAAATAGTATGAGTTTCCTCAAAAAATTAAATATAGAACTGCTATTTGACTCAGTGATCCCAATCTTAGGAATATATCATAAGAAACCCAAAGCACTAATCAGAAAGAATGTGTGCATCCCTATGAGCATAGTAGCACAATTTATAATAACTAAGATCTGGAAACAGCCCAAGTGCCCATCAGTAGATGAGTCAATACAATATTTGTGGCATATTTATATCATAGAGTACTATGCAGCAGTAAAAAAGAATAATTTCTTACCCTTTGAGGCAACATGGAGGGATCTGGAGAGTGTCATGTTAAGTGAAATAAGTCAGTCAGAGATAGACAAGTATCACATAATCACACTCATATGTGGAATCTAATTAATAAAATAAACTGATGAAGGAAGACAAAGTAGTAAAATAGAATAGCTGAAAGATCTCTATAAGTAGAATGTTGGAGGCAATAGTATAGAGAGACTGATTTAGAGGGTTTCTTAAATGATGTGCTTGGATTTTGGAATTTGCAGGTAAGAGTATTGAATGGTTTTTGAAAGGAGATACAGAGACTTGGAAGCATGGAACAGAGTATAGAATCTCAAAGGGAAGGTGGAGGAGGGTAGGTGGGAGATAATCAACCAAAGACCTTGTATGCATATATGCATAAACCCTGGACACAGACAATAAGGTGCTGAAGACCTGGGGCTGGTGGGGGGAGGATGCAGGGGATGAGTGGAGGGTGTTAATAGGGGGAGGGGGGAAGGGGACATATGTAATACTTTCAACAATAGAGAATTATTTTTTAAAAGAATGATAAAAGAACTAGATTAAGAAATGAGAGTGAGATAGAGGATCTTCCTTGCACAGTGAGAAATATATACACATGCCCTGTGGTGAGAGAGAGTGTGGCAAATAGGAGAAACTAAAAGAAAGCTAGAGTGACTGAATAAAGAAAGTAAAGGGAAAAGTGACAGATGATACTGTATAGGCAGGCAAAGACCTACTCATGCAGAGTCTTGTATGCCATGTTAGGGAGGTGGGTTTTTATCCTCAGGGCAACAGGAATAGAAAAATTTTAAGAAAGGAATAACACGATCAAATTGATAGTAAATAATTTTTTTTCTAGGTGCAGAATGGACAATGGGCAAGAGAAGGTTATAGTAAGGTGGGAGACCAAGAAGGAGATTGTTGCAGTGAGAGAAGATGGTAAGTTGAACAAGGATTATGGCAATTGGATAGGGAGAAATGAATCGATGCAAGATACATGTAAAGAAAAAGGATGTGACCAGAAAAGGACAAGACTAGAACCAACACTTTCTCACACAAAGTTCACATTATTGAGTATCTTTAGATGCTGAGAATAAAGGCACTGTGTTGGCCACTATAGAAAAAAAAGGCAAATCTTTAGAAAACATTTATTGTACTCAAGGAACACAAGTTCTAATGAAGGAGATAACTACAATAAAAATAATTGTCATTAGAAAAGGTATTGATACCTTTCTAAAACTTAGATGTGATTATGTCCTGTCTCCTTTCAAAAACCTTAGATGACTCTTACTTGCAAATTCCAAAATCCAAGCACATCATTTAAGAGCCCCTCTAATCAGTTTCTCTCTACCATTAAGATCTACCTATTGCCTCCAATATTCTACTTACAGAGATCCATCTTTCAGCTATTCCATTTTACTATTTTGTCTTTCATGGCTCATCCATTTCTCTGGAAACCCTAGTTACATATATGATAACTTTTTTCATATATGATACCTTCACACATCCTTTATTAAATGGCATCTTTCCTCTTCCAATAATACAACTGTTTATGTTTCATTATGGTATTCATTGTCATTGTCCACTATAACATCCTCCCTTTTATCTGCTTCATAAAAATTGTGATGATAGTTTTATAATAAAAATACATAAATTTTTCTGAGTGATTAGGCTGAGTATCAGTTTCTTCAGCTGTGCAATGTATGGTGGGGCTGTATGTCATTATATGTGTTGTGTGTCTACTCTTGCTACTAGGCTTCAGGTATATAGTGTCATGGGCTTTAGAGGCTTGACCCAAAGCCTTTTGACTCATTTGAAATGTGATGCTTTTAGGAAAATCATCCTAATTTGAAAACAACATCCTTTAAGGTTTATATTTGGAAGCCTAAATTAGAATGAAAGACTTGATAAGCTTTCTACAAGTTGAACCTACAGGAATAGGAAAAATTAGGATTCCAGAATGGCTTCAGCTTGCTGAAACATCCTAACAGATTGTTCAGCTATTATTGAGTCCAGATAATCAAGGACACTACTCTTTCTGTCTTTTGTACCAGGGGGAGGAAATCTAATAAATGCTCAGTTGAGGTGGATAGTGAGTCCATGTAGAGTTCCACCAACAGTAGCAACTATAAGAAGGAGACAGAATAGGATAAAATTATAGGTTTTTTCCACAAAGATAATATTCATCTAGATATTTAGCTCATGATATGGGTCTACTGATGTAGATGAGGCTAGAGATGTTTTACCTTGTTCAAAGATAAGGAAAGATAACATGGGATGGAGCCTCTAAACTGGAAACATAGAATGGCTCATAGCAAATCCATCCCTCATGACTAGAAGAAAAATGAAGGACCTCCTCCCTCCCCAGTACAAAACCCAGTAAATAGCAGACTAAGATCTCTTTCTCCATTTGCCAAGAATAGCATAATACTTTTACCTAATTTTATGGCAGAAATTTTAAACTCTAAATCCTTTCAAAAGTTAATTTTAATTTTGCTCACATGGTGAGCAAGATAAACTAACTTGTCACATATGCCTACATTTCTATAAATAGAAAAAACAGTCCTAATCCCTTTTTATATGCAGAAAATAGAAACTAGTCAAGTAGTCTACTTGGTTGGCAGGAACAAACTTTTGAAATTATCATGCTAAAAATAAAACACTAAAACATTTTATATCATAAGCAAATTTCAAGCTTCAATCCAAACTTTTTGTCCGCAAGCAAAAGAATGGTCTAGTACTTCTGTCTCTGCCATGTTTCATGGCATTGAAACTCATTTACTTTCTTTTAGTTTCTAGGCAAAGTGACATGCAAAACTGATTTCAGAAAGCCCATTTGTAGCAAGGCCTAAGCTATATCTTTGGTAATTTATTTATAATATACAAATTAGCAAAGTTCACTGAAGAAGAAATAGATAATTTGAATAGTCCTATATTTATTTAAAAAACAGAATTTATAATTAAGCGGTCACCACAAAACAAAACAAAACAAAACAAAACAAAACAAAACAAAACAAAAACAACCCTAAGCCAGATAGTTTCTCTGGTGATTTCTACCAAGCAATTAAAGAATAAATACTATCTTGTATACAAACTCTTCCAGAAAATTGAATATGAGAGATTGCCTCCTAACCCATTCTACTAGTTAAGTATTGCCATTACAGATTACTATCATTCAGGAATATAGACACAAAAATTCTTAACAAAAATTTAAAAATTGATTCCTATATAAAATAATGGTACTATATTATGACCAAGTATAGTTTATCCCAGGAATAGCAGGTTGGCTTAACATTGAAAAATTCATATATTAGCAGGCCAAAAGGGGAAAAAAAAAAACTGTCTCAACATTTATTCCTGACAAAAACTCAAAGCAAAGTAGAAACAGGAGAAAACTTCTTCAATCTTCTAAAGGGCATCTATGAAATCTCTTACAATTATAATGAATCCTGAAAGCCTAAATGCTTTCTACATTAAGACTTAGAACAAGGAAAGATGTTCACATTTATACTTATATTCAACATTGTGCTGGAGCGTCTAGCAAGTGTGATAAAGCATAAGAAAAAACAGGACTTGAAAGGAAGATGTAGGTTCATCTTTTTAAAAAGTTATCTCTATTGTTGAAAGTATTACAGATATTTGCCCCTCTCAGGCCGTTACCACACTATTGTCTGTGTCCATGAGCTATACATAAATGCATATAAGTTCCCCAGTTGATCTCTCCCTATCCCCACTTTCCCACTGATATTTGTTAGTCTGTTCCATGCTTCTATGTCTCTAGATCTATTTTTTTCATCAGTTTATTTTGTTCATTAGATTCCACATATGAGTGAGATAATGCAATACTTCTCTTTCTCTGACTGGCTTATTTATATCTACTTTAATTCACAGATGAGAATGTAAAAACTTCTGCAACAGCTACCAAAAAAAGCTGTTAGAACTAATAAAGTGAGTTGAATAATGTTTAATGATGCAATATTAATATTTAAAATCAATTATATTGCTATATATTAACCACAAACAATGTTAAATTAAAATTTAATATTTACCATGATAGTAGCATCAAATATAAGAAACACTAGAGACAAATATGTGCAAAACCTGCACACTGAAAATCTAATAGCTAATTGGACATTGAAATTGGGACTCAAACATTTTTTTTGTTCTTATAGGTTTATTTCTAGCCTGCAGAAGCAAGATGTTTTTAAAGAAAAGAATCAGGGACAGAGGCAAAGAAGCAATGAAAAGACTGTCATACTACAGCAGAAAGGCAGGGGATGTTGTGGGGGAGGGGCTGTAAGAGATCAACCGAAGGACTGATATGCATGTATATAAGCATAACTAATGGATTCAAGACACTGGGGAGGGGGCAGATGAGGGCATTTACTGAGGGTAAGGGTGGGGGGAGGTCAATAGGGATAAAAAAGGAGACATATGTATTACTATTTTTAATACTTTAAACAATAAAAAAAGAAAATTGAAGATAAATGGAATGCTATTGTTAAGATAAAAAATTTTCCAACTGATCATCATAGATTCAATGAAATTTAAAAATGTATATGGAAAGTCAAAAGAATTAGAAGAGCCAAAACAACTTTGAAAAATAAAAATAACTTGAAGACTTATAGGACTTAATTTCAAAGATGTATTATGAAGTTATAGCAAATAAGACAGTGTATTATTGACATAAAAATAAACAAATATATCAGTAAAACAGGATAGAGAGTTCAGAAATAGACCCACACATACATGGTGAATTGATTTTTAAAATATATTTTATTGATTTTTTTACAGAGAGGAAAGGAGAGGGATAGAGAGTTAGAAACATCGATGAGAGAGAGACATCGATCAGCTGCCTCCTGCACGCCCCCTATTTGGGAATGTGCCTGAAACCAAGTTACATGCCCTTATTGGAATCAAACCTGGGACCCTTGAGTCCACAGGCTGATGGTCTATTCACTAAGCCAAATCAGTTTCGGCTGGTGAATTTATTTTTGACAAAACTTCAAAGGCAATTCAGCAGAGAAAGGATAGCCTTCAACAAATGGTGCTGGAATAATTTGACATGCATATGCTAAACAAACAAAGAAACATACCAATTTGATATGTGCCTTACACCATATACAAAAGTTAACTGAAAACTGGTTGTAGATCTACTAGTAAATGTAAGTCCAATACTCTAAAATTTTCAGTGGAAAAATTAGGAGAAAATCTTTGTACCCTTAGATTAGGCAGATATTTCTTAAATACGACACCAAAAATTTGATGTAAAAAGGGAAAAGATAAGAAATTGAACTTCATCCAAATTAAAAACTTATACTATTTGAAAGATATTCTTGAAAAAAATGTAGACAAACTCTGGACTAAGAGAAAATATTTTCAAATTATATATCTCATATTAGAATATTATTATAGGCAATATCATGAATGAATATCAAAATTATAATGCTAAGTAAAGAAGCCAGTAAAGAAAAGCATATATATATTTTATATTTCCATTCTCATAGCATTCTGGGAAATGTAAATTAATCTGTAGTGATGAACTGTAGATTGGTTATTGCCCAGGGATGTGGGTAGTGAAGTATGAGGGGGAGGATTACAAAGGATCATGAGGAAATATTTAGAGGTGGTGGATATGTTCATTATCTTGATTGTGGTGATGGTTTTATGGTTGTACACATAGGTTTATACCTATTAGATTGCACGTTTATACGACTTAATTTTAAAGATATATTATGAAGCTACAGCAATCAAGACTGTCATTTATTATATGCCAATTATACTTTAGTAAAGCTGTTTTTAAAAACTAGAAACTTATTTGACGAAACTCCATACTGTTCTCCACAGGGCATGAGTGGGAGTGGGCAGTGGGGGGAGTAATGGGAGGATAAGAACACATATGTAATACCTTAATCAATAAAAAAAAGAGAGAGAGAGAAAAAAAACGAATAAGTTAGCCCAACTGGCATGTATCAGTGGTTGAGCATCTACCTATGAACCAGGCGGTCACAATTCAATTTCCAGTCAGGGCAAATGCCTGGATTGTGGGGCTCCGTTCCCAGTGTGGGATGTATAGGAGGAGCTGATCAATGATTCTCTCTCATTATTGATGTTTCTGTTCCTCTCTCCCTCACAATTCCTCTCTTAAATCAATAAAAATTTATTTAAAAAAAACAAGCAAAAAAAAAAACAACAACCCCAAAACCTAGTAAGTTACTCAAAAGGATTCAAGAGATCATCTGAATAGGCTTTCACTGGCAAAATTAAGTAGTGAATTAGCATCAATAATGATAACTGCAATGAATTAAATGCTTAAAATATTTAGAACTCCATGAGTCCATAATGGCACTTTCCTCTAAACCTCCCAAATAAAAACCTATCACTGGTCACCTTTTTTTTTTCAATAATTTTCTTTTTATTTTCTAGAGATACTTTTCCACAAATCTTTGTTGAGAGTGTCTTGATCTTATGCTTAATTAATTTCTTTATGTCTTCAATTGATTTAAATATTTTATAGTTTTTATTAGATTATTCTATTACTTGGAGGTCTTTCTATTGTTTATTGTGATTGCTGACTTTTATTTGTGATGGACCTTTTTGCTATTTTGTTATGTAGACTAGTTTTCAGAAAGACTTTATTTATGGGACTTGGAATAGTTCAGGTTAAAGGTATGTCTTTTCATTTGGTTCTACAAGGCACCTAGGATATATCTCTTGCTTAAGATAATGGTTTTAGGCTAAGTTCTCACTTTGGGGCTTCCTGGATTACTCAGTAAATTAATATTAGAATCCCAAATTCTTAGGATGAAGGTCCATGGATACAAATTCTCTGAGTAGCCATTGTCCCACACCCTACCCAGAGCCTAGGAGAGAGAGGTTTCTTTATAGTCTTTCTGTTCCAGTGGGTGGATTTCTGACTATTGTCTTCTTTTTTTATTGTGTTAGATGTATACATATTTCCCCATTGCCCCCCTCCCTCCCAGGCATACCCCAAGCCCCCAGTGTCTATGTTCATTGGTTATGCTTATATGCATGCATACAAGTCCTTTGATTGATCTCTTATCTACCCCACCTCTCCTTAATCTTCCTGATATAATTTCATAGTCTGTTTGATGCTTTACTGCCTCTGTGTCTATCCTTTTGTTAATCAGTTTACAATGTTCTTTATAATCCACAAGTGAGTGGGATCATGTGGTGCTTCTCCTTCACTGACTGGCTTATTTCACTAAGCATAAGGTTCTCCAGTTCAATCCAGGTTGCTGCAAATGATAAGAGTTCCTTCTTTTTAATGGCAGCATGGAATTCCATTGTGTAGATGTACCACAGTTTTCTGATCCACTAATCTGCTGAAGGGCACCTAGGCTGTTTCCAAATCGTAGCTATTGTAAATTATGCTGCTATGAACAGAGTGGTGCATAAATCCTTTCTGATTGTTGTTTGTAATTTCTTAGGATAAGTTCCTAAGAGTGGGATTGCTGGGTCAAATGGGAGATCCATTTTTAGTTTTTTAAGAAAACTCCATACTGTTCTCCACAGTGGCTGCACCAGTCTGCATTCCCACCAACAGTGCACAAGGGTTCCTTTTTCTCGGCATCCTCGCCAACACTTGTCGTTTGTTGATTTACTGGTCACCTTTGGAGAATGCTAGGAAAATAATTAATTGTTTTTAAAATTGGTTAAAATGAAAGGAGTTGGTGGTGGAATCAAGCATTTAACCCGCCTTTCCTAAATGAATTTAGGGTAACCATAAAATGTAATAAAAGAATATTTCTACTAAATGAAAAGGCAGATTTATAGAATATTATTAACAGATGCTAACATCCTGAAAAAAGAAAGAAGTAGACATTGCAGACATTCTATGCCTCATGATGAAAGAATAAAACATCATCTGATGAAATAATCTTGGAGAGAGAGAAATGGAATATGATCTAGTCTCTAGATTTAACTACCAATACTGTAAAATAGTATTATAGTAAATGTACAGGGACAGCAACCAACAACCAAAACTGTGGGGCACTCTTACAGCACAAATGGTAATGTTCCTTCAACAAAAGATTGCGAGAAAAAAAACAAATTACGTGGAAATCAATGATTAAAGTGGTTTAAGAGAGTTACCATTCAATAGCAATGTAGGGATTTATTTGGCTAGTCAAATATAAGAAAACAAAATCATTAATATAACAATAAGGAAATATGAACACTCACTAAATGTTTGATTACATTATAGAATGATTGTTAATTTTTTTGTGTGTGATAATGGAATTTTTGTTGTTTTTATAATTTATTTTGATAGATAATGAAATACAGATGGAATGAAATGATCTTTGGGATTTGTTTCAAATAATTGAGATTGGTGAGAAGTAGGGATGCATAAAACACGATTGTATAAATTGGTAAATTTGGAGCTGAACGATTGGTATGTGGGAAGAGTTTCATTGCTGTTCTATTTTGTATGTTTAAATTTTTCTATTAAAAAGCATTTCAGAAAAAGAATTTAAGTTTCTGAGTTGGTGAATGGATGGATGAAGGTAAATGATTAGATGTGAGAAGTGAAAGAGAAAGAGGAATCAACCAAGAGTAACAAGGAGAATGGTAATGTTATTTGCTGAGAAGGAGAAGCGTGGAATAGGACCAATATGTGTGTGTGTATGTGTGTATGTGTGGTGTGTGTGTGTGTGTGTGTGTGTGTGTGTGTGTGTGTGTAGAGAATGAGGTTAGTTCTGGACACCTTGAGGTATCTTTGAATAGCCAGAAAAACATGTTTAATCAATTAGATATATATGGAATTGGAGCTTAGAAAAGTTAGTTGGGTTGAAGAATAGAATTTCATACATGCATGACATTGTGCACAGAAAGAATAGGTCCTAGGACAAAAGCTTGAGGAACAATCACATTAAAGACCTGAGTAGAAGATATAGGGCCTGAATTTTAAGAATACAATGCACAATGGGACAAAGAGTGCTCACACTTTAGCTAGGGAAATAGATTTAGGTAAGTGCTATAGGCTTGGTACTAGCTCAGTTACAATATTTTTTAAATAGTCTTATGCTTTTCACTTCCCTCCAATACCCTTCCCTTTTTGGTTATCACCAGTTTGTTCTCTATATCTATGAGTTTGTTTCTGTTTTATTTGTTCATTTATTTTGTGTTTTTAGATTTCACATATAAGTAAAATCACATTGCATTTGTCTTTACCTGACTTATTTCACTTAATATAATGCCTTTTAGATTCAATAAATAGAAAGATTTTATTCTTTTTTTGTGGCTGAGCAATATGTCCTTGTATATAAGGTGAATGGGATTAAGAAGTACAATTTACCGGTTATGAAAATAGCCATAGGATGTAAAGTACAACAAAGGAAACGGTCAATAATCTCTACAGTATATATAAAAGTCTAAGCAACTGTTTAGCTGGTAGCTATGATGCGCACTGACAACTAGGGGGCAGATGCTCTCACCAGTAGGTTAGCTTGCTGCTGGGTCCAGCCGATTGGGACTAGGTGAGATGGCCTGGACATGCCCCCACAGTACCTCCTTGGCCTGTCTTGATTGTCCCCTCCCTGACCAGCCAACCTCTCATGACCCCTCCCTGGCTGGCCCTTATTGCCCTGTTCAGGACTGGGCAAGACAAGCTGGATATGCTCTGGACAAATCTGTGCACTGGCAGGTTTCTGCCCCATCACCACAGGCCAGGCCAAGGAACCCCACTGGTGCATGAATCCTGCACTAGGCCTCTAATATTAAAAGAACTATGTATGGTGTCAGGTGGGTACTAGATTATTGGTGTGATAACTTCATAAATAATATAAAGGTCTAAGAACTATGTTGTACACACAAATGTAATGTAATATTGTATGTCAACTGTGATTGAAAAGTAAACTAATGTAAAATGAAAATTTAAAAAATTTAAAAATGAAATAAAATAGTCATATGCTGCTTTGTATGGCTCTCCAAGTATTCTATGGGGATAACATAGTCTTTATGCCAAGATTATAAATTACTCCAGTGCAGAGAGTCAGAAGAGAACTTGCATCTTTAGTAATATATGGAATTCACATTTTCAGACTTCCCCAAAATACTGTTCAGGTTCAGCCTTTTTGACAGGTGGTACATACAATGTAAGCATTCATAGAGCCTGAACAATGATGAGGCAAGTGCAAGTCTCCAGGAAGTAGAAGGCTGGGGACAGGTTACTGCCACAGCTTATAAGTACATTGTCTAACTGAGCCCCAAATATCTGTCAAAGTGAAAATTGGGATGACCAGAGGCTTTCATGTGTACAGCTACATCAAGCAACTTCTCCATCCCTAGACTGGTTCCAGATTTTAGGCCAATATTAAGGAGAAGCCCTGGTAAACTTGTGATTTCTCATAGCATCACCACTTTGTCATTACACATGTGCACAAAGCCAAGATTCAATAAATGTTTGTTGGATTAATACATTCAATCAATAGGTTTAAACAATCAGGGTAGTCTAAAGAGAGGAGGTTACTCTACTTTTGCCTAGTACAAAGATTTGCCCTTCAGAATTAAGTAAATTTTCTATTTAAAGACCAACTTTAAGTGCCAGTATGTCGGTAAGTGTTAAAGGTATTAGGTGCTTTACTTTTTTATTTTTCAATTATTGTTTATATTCAGTATTATTTTGTATTAGTTTCATATATGCAGCATAATGTTACACAATCATATTTCACGTACCTATCTGGCCCCATACACAGTTATTATATTATTGACTCTATTCCCCATGATGTAGTTTACATTACAACTGGGTGATTTTCTTTTGGCTTTGTTTTCCCATTTTGTCCAACCTTTTTGCATGTACTTTGTAATATTTTTCCACATTCTATAAATATCTTTAACAAGAGACCTCTTCTCTATATTTCCAGAGCCTAGCTCTGTTCCTGGTACATTATTATCATATAGTTGAATTAGCAAGGGTTCTCCAGAAAAATAGAAACAAAAGGATGTGTGTGTGTGTGTGTGTGTGTGTGTGTGTGTGTGTGAGAGAGAGAGAGAGAGAGAGAGAGAGAGAGAGAGAGAGAGAGAGAGAGGCAGAGAGAGATTACTTATCTATTTATCTTCCTATTTATTTACAAGAAATAATTGGCTCACAAAATGTGGGAGTTGGCAAGTCTACATACTTCAGGAGTGGTTGACAGAATGGAGAGCCAGCGAAGAGTTTATGGTGAAGTCTCAAGTCCAAAGACAGGCTGGAGACAGGATTTCATCTTCCTTCGGAACCTCAGTCTTTCTTTCAAGGCCTTCAATTGATTGGGTGAGGCCCACCAATATTATGGAGAGTAATCTGCTTTACTCAAACTCTACCAATTTAAAAGTTAATCATGTGTAAAAATATATATATTCACAGCAACATCCAAACTGGTGTTTGACCAAACATCTGGACACCATACTGTAGCCAAGTTGACTCATTGCATATTTACTTCTGAACAGCAAGTAGAAAATATAGAGGGCAAACAAACCAAGTTGCTGTTTCCTTTCTAACTAGACAAAACAGATTTTCAGCAAAGTGTTATATGAAATGGATGTAATGGTAGTACAGAGGCGATGAAATAACATGAGCTGTCATTTGTTGAACTGGATTCTTGTCCCTGCTTTATCATTAACTGATTAAGTAAGTGGCCTTGGGCATCTCACTTTACCTTTATTGTTTTTGTTTTATCAACAGGAAACATGACCCCAGAAATTCTTTAAAGTAGAAGGGTATAGAAAATTGAAGTCTTCAGATACATCTCAGTTCAAATCTTAGTTCAAAAACTTACTAGTTATGGGTAAGTTACTTCTGAACTCCAGTTTTTTCCAGCTGCCAGATAGTAATAGGGATAATTATCTCACAATGGGATTTTTTTAAAAATATTTTTTATTGATTTTTTACAGAGAGGAAGGGAGAAGGATAGAGAGTTAGAATAATCGATGAGAGAGAAACATTGATCAGCTGCCTCCTGCACACCCCCCACTGGGGATGTGCCTGCAACCAAGGTACATGCCCTTGACCGGAATCGAATCTGGAACCTTTCAGTCTGCAGGCTGACACTCTATCCACGGAGCCAAACCAGTCTTGGCTCACAATGGAATGTTTATGGAGATATCTAAAACAAATTGAATGCACAATATACAATAGATGTTAATTATTTTCTCTGTCCCTCCCGCTTTAGACTGAAATACTATATCATTCTGTGTAAGTGGAAAATTAATCTCTCTTAGAAAAATATAACTTCCAACAGATACACTAATCATAAGCAGGAAAGTCAGAAGATCCATTAGAGATTGTAATCTCAATATGCTCTTATTATGATGGAATTCCAATTCATTTGGAAAGAATATTTGATATTCTTTCAGATTAGGCTAAAGTCCCTTGGCTCATTAACTCCCATATGCCATGTGGATGGCTTGTGGAGTATGTGAATGCAGGAAGGTCAAAGTCACGGGCATCTCTGTAGTAACAGAGAGAGGGTTGGTTGTTTAGTATGTGTTTGGCACTGTGTTTGCATTATTTCATTTAATATTCACAACAAACTAACAAAGACAGGTATTATTAATATCCCTGTGTTTACCGATGAGAAAACTGAGGCTCAGAAAGAGGGGACAAATTTCCCAAGATTACACAACTAATAAACATAGAAATGAAATATAATCCCATGTCTGTTTTGAATAAGATCATACAGTTTTAACTACTCCATTGAATTTTCTATTCTTGAAGTTCAAAGTCATTAATCATCCGAGAGATGCAAATCAAAACGACAATGCAATACCATCTTACACCGGTCAGAATGGCAATCATCAACAAATCAACAAACGACAAGTGTTGGCGAGGATACGGAGAAAAAGGAACCCTTGTGCACTGTTGGTGGGAATGCAGACTGGTGCAGCCACTGTGGAGAACAGTATGGAGTTTCCTCAAAATGTCTCTTTTAGATTTCAAAATGGTGGTGGAGTAAATGGAAGCCATACTGACACTCTTCCAGGACCAAACTGGAAATACAACTAAAATACAGAAAAACCACCCTGAAATATCAACTGAAGACTAGCTGGAGATAACTTTGATAACCAAGGATGGAAAGCGGAGACTGTATTGAGACTGGTAGGAAATGCAGAAGAACAAAAGGGCTGGCTGAGATCCCACAGATAGCAGCTGAAGTTTCTTGGGGATATCTCAGCTGTAGGGTGTTCCCATAGAGAACTATGGGGTCTAAACACTGAGCTGGGCTCTATAGCCAGAGCACCAGAACTGAGAAAGTTACCCATAAGACATCTAGCTGTGAAAAGCAACAAGGGTGCTATATGCCAGTGAGAGATGGCTGGAAAAGGAGGCACCCCCTTAAAAGGCCAACATATAAAATTTCATGTGCATATACATACCTTGGGCTCTGGTGGAGGGAAGACAGAGTGGACTATAGCTGTATGAGCAGAAGCCAGGTTTGGGGAATCTAGAGTTAGAGATTTGGGGGTAGCCATCCCAGTTTCCTGTGCTGAGTCATTCTCTTATACTGCAAAGGACATCTTTCTCAAGCAAACCTTTGCTATTTAGGCAGTTTATCCACCCTGATGGAAAACATCTTTCCCAATACTGAAGTCAATATCCTGAGGTCTACAAAAATGAGTGTCAGTGGGACTGCAGAAAGAGATGGGTCTCTGGAGGCTTTAAATCTTTGCCTGATTTAATCCTGGGCTCCCAGCTATGAAAAGCAAACCCTAGTGCGCATCTTATCTTTTCCAAAGGCACCCAGCCTGAGCAGAGGGAGCCACAAGCTTTGGACTGTTGATAGCACCAAACAGGGTACTCACGGCCAATCATAAGCAGCATCTGACACTGTCCTGAACTAGAGATAGGGAGTCACAGCACATCTACCTAATACACAGATGAAAACCCACAGGAAGCCAAAATGGGGTGAGAATAATCATGCAACAAATAAAAAAAAAAACAAGAGAATTATCACAAAGAAGTGCTAAACAAAATGAAGATAAGAAATTTATCAGACATAGAGTTCAGAATAAGTATGGCAAAGATGTTCAACAGCATGAGAAAATATATAGTAGTTATGAAGAATGGCATAGCACTAATAAAGAACACAGTGGTTGGACTGCATGGCAGATTAGAGGAAGCTGAGGATCATATCAGTGAATTAGAAGATAGGGTAGAACAAATCTCTCAATCAGAGAACAAAAAAGAAAAAACAATTAAAAAACAGGAGGACAGCTTAAGGGAGCTGTGGGATAACATGAAATGTAACAATCCTATATAATAAAAGCATAGTATGCACATTTTCCTCTTGATTGGGAGTTTGATCAGGGGCTGGGACTGGTAACGGAAGGAGGGAGGCTCTGACACATAGCTGGCATCTGCTAGGGACCCTACTGGTGCATTAATTTCATGTGCTGGGCCTCTAATATTCACATAAAAGGAGTTACAGAAGGTGAAGAAAATGAGCAAGGGAGAGAGAACCTGTTTAAAGAAATAATGGCAGAAAAATTCCTTAACCTGGTGAAGGAAAAGTCACGCAAGTTCAGGAGGCACAGAGAGTCCCAAGCAAGAAGAACCCAAAGAAGCCCATGTCTAGACATAGCATAATTAAAATGCCAAAAATAAAGACAAACAGAGAATCTTAGATGCAGAAAGAGAAAAACAATTTGTTACCTTTAAAAGAGATCCTAAAAGGGTTTCAGCTGATTTATCATAAGAAACTACAGGCCAGAAGGGAATGGAATGAAGTACTCAAAATAATGGAAAGCAAGGGTCTGAAACCAAGATTACTATACCCAGCTAGACTATCATTCAAAATAGATGGTGAAATAAAAAGCTATCCAGAAAAAATAAAAGACTAAAGGAGTTTATTAACACCAAACCAGCCCTGAAAAAAATAGTAAAGGGATAAGAGAGAGAGAGAGAGAGAGAGAGAGAGAGAGAGAGAGAGAGATACAAAGAATTAAAATTTCAATAAATAAGTACCTATAAATAATAACCACAAATGTAAATGAATTAAATACTTCAATCAAAAGACATAGGGTAGCTGAATGAATACAAAAACCTGAACCAATTATATGCTGTCTACAAGATACCCACTTCAGAACAAAAGATTCACACAGGATTAGAGTGAAGGCATTGAAAATTTTGTTCTTTTTTTAAAATTTCTTAGTTGATTAAGGTATTACATATGTGTCCCCACCCCCCTACTCAGGCCCTTACACCCCTGTTATCTGTGTCCATTGGTTAGGTTTATATGCATGCATATAAGTCCTTTGGTTGATCTGTCCCCCTTACCCCCACCCACTCCAAACTTCCCTCAAAGGTCTGATTGATGTTTCTCTGTCTTTAGATATGTTTTTGTTCATCAGTTTATGTTGTTCATTATATTCCATAAATGAGTGAGATCATGTGATATTTATCTTTCTCAGACTGGGTTATTTGGCTTAGCATAATGCTCTCCAGTTCCATCCATGCTGTTGCAACTCGTAAGAATTTTTTCTTTTTTTCTTACCACAGCATAGTATTCCATTGTGTAGATGCACCAAAGTTTTTTAATCCACTCATCTGCTGATAAGTACTTACACTGTTTCCAAATTTTAGCTATGGTGAATTGTGCTGCTATGAACAGAGGGGTTCATGTATCTTTTCTGATTGGTGTTTCTAATTTCTTGTGAAATATTCCTAGAAGTGGGATCACTGGGCCAAATGGGAGTTCCATTTTTAGTTTATTGAAGAAACTCCATACTGTTCTCCACAGTGGCTGTACCAGTCTGCATTCCCACCAGCAGTGCATGAAGGTTCCTCTTTCTCTGCATTCTCACCAGCACTTATCATTTGTTGATTTGTTGATGATAGCCATTCTGACAGGTGTGAGATGGTACCACATCATTGTTTGATTTGCATCTCTCGGATAATTAGTGACTTTAGGACTACATCAAAATAAGAATCTTTTGCACAGCAAAAGAAACCATCAACAAAATAATAAAGCCCAGTGCATGGGAAAACATACTTGCCAATGTTATCACCAATAAGGTTTAATCTCCAACATTTACAGGGAACTCGTACAACTTAATAAAAGGAAGATAAACAACCAATAAAAACTGGGCAATGGACTTAAGCAGATACTTTTCAAAAGAGGACAGAAGGAAGGCCAAGAGACATATGAAATTTTTTTTCTATGCAAATGGAAATGAAAAAAAAGGCTGGGGTAACAACACTCATATCTGACAGAGTAAACTTCAAAATGAAGGCCATTACTACTGACCATAAAGTTTACTACCTAATAATAAAATGATCAACAAACAATAAGATATAACTCAAGTGCACACGAGTCATTCTCAAAATACACCACATGTTAGGACACAAAACAATTTTCTACAAGTTCAAGAAGACTAAAAATATAAGAAGCATCTTGTCAGATAAGAAGGGTATGAAATTAAAAATCAAGTATAGTAAAAACATTCAAACATATAGAGGCTAAATAGCATGTTATTAATCAATGAATGGGTTACCAAAGAGATCAAAGAAATATAAAAATCTTCCTGGAAACAAATTAAAATGAATAAAACAACCCCAAAAATATAGGCCACAGCAACTACCTCTAAAAACAAGAAAAATTAAAAACAAATTATTTAACCATACCAACTTAAATAGAAAGAGAACAACAATAAAAGCCCAGAGTAAGCAGAAGGAAACAAATAATAATGATTGGAGTAAAAATAAATGAGATAGGGGCTAAAAAATATACTCCAAAAATCAACAAAACCAAAATCTGGTTCTTTGGAAATATAAAATTGATGAACCATTGACTAGAATCTTTAAGAAACAAAGTGAGAATACCCAAATAAATAAAATCAGAAAGTGGTGAATTAACAACAAACACCACAGAAATACAAATGATTGTAAGAAAATACTATGGCAACAAAATGGACAAATTCCTAAAAAACAAATAAACAAAAAAAAACAAACAAAACATGACAATCTTCTAAAATTGAATCAGAAAAAAATCAGAAAACCTGACTAGGCCAATAACAACTGATGGAAAGAAAAGCAGTAATAATAATAATAATAATAATAATAATAATAATAATCTCCTAGCAATCAAAAGCTCTAATCCAGGTGGTTTCAAGGGGAGTTTTACCAAACCTTCAAAAAACAACTAACACCTACCCTCCTCAAAAAAATTCAAGGTGAAGGAACACTTCCAAATTCTTTTTATGAGGCCAGCATTATCCTAATTTCAAAACCAGATAAACCCACTACAAAGAAAGAGAATTACAAGACAATATCCTGAGGAACATAGATGCTAACATCCTCAATCAAACGCTAGCAAATTGGATCCAGCAATATATTTAAAAGGTCATACACCATGACCAAGTGGGATTTATTCCAGGGATGCAAGGGTAGCACAATATTTACAAATGAATAAATGTGATACATCACATAAATTGAAAGATAAAAATCACATGATCATATCAATCGAAAAAGCACTCAACAAAACCCAACACTATTTTTGATTTTTAAAAATCTTAGCCAAGTGAGAATAGAGAGATCATATCTCAGCATAATAAAGGTCATATGACAAACCTACAGCCAACGTCACATTCAATGGGCAAAAACTAAAACCATTTCCTTTAAGAACAGGAACAAGATAGGGATGTCTGCTTTCACCAATCTTATTTGACGTAGTACTGGAAGTCCTAGCCACAGTGACTAGACAAGAAGAAGAAATATAAAACATCCAAATTGGAAAGGAGGAGCTAAAACTCTCATTATTTGCAGATGATGTGATGTGTACATAAAAAACCCTAAAGACTCTACCAAAAAACTGCTAGAGTTAATAAATGAATTCAGCAAAGTAGCAGGAAACAAAATTAGCATTTAGAAATCAGTGGCATTTTTATACACCAATAATGGATACTAATAAAGATAAACTAAATAAACATTCCCTTTTACCATTGCAACAACAACAAAAATTAAGTCACTTTGGAATAAACTTAACTAATGAGATAAAAGACTTGTACTGGGAAAACAACAGGGCCTTGATAAAAGAGATAGAGGAAGATACAAAGAAGTGAAATAATATACTTTGTTCATGGATCAGTAGAATTAACATCATTAAAATGTCTATACTACCCAAAGCAATGTATAGATCCAATGGAATCCCTGTTAATATACCAATGGTCTACATCACAGACATTGAACCAATACTCCAAAAATTTATAAGGAACCAAAAAAGACCCTTAATAGCCACAGTAATATTGAGAAAGAAGAAGAAAGTTGGAAGAATCACAATAACAGATATCAAGTTATATTATAAAGCCACTGTAATCAAAATGGTCTGGTACTAGCACAGAAATAGGTATATAGACCAATAGAACAGAACAAACATCAACCCAAGCTATTACAGTCAATTAATATTTGGCAAAGGGGATAAAACATACAATGGAGCCAAGACAGTCTCTGTAATACATGCTATTGAGAAAATTGGGTAGATACATGCAAAATGAAAATGAAACTAGACCACCAACTTATACTATGCACAAGAACTCAAAATGGATAAAAGATTTAAATGTAAGTTGTGAAACCATAAAAAATCTAGAAGAAACCATAGGCATTAAAATCTCAGACATCTGTAGTATGAGCAATAGGTTTATCGATACATCTCCTATGGTAAGGGAAACAGGAGAAAATAAATAAATGGGACTACATCAAAATAAAAAGCTTCTGCATGGCAAAAGAAACAATCAACAAAATGAGAATGTATCCCAGTATATGGGAAAACATATTTGACTATGATACATGTGATAAAGGGTTATAACCCAAAATATATAAGGAACTCATACAACTTAACAAAGAAAAACAATCCAATGTAAAAATGGGAAAAGGACCTAAATAGATACTTCTCCAAAACACATGTACAGATGACTGAGAGATATATGAAAAAATGCTCAAAGTCAATGATCATCAGAGAGATTCAAATTAAAATGACAATGAGATTTCCCCTCACATCTTCCAGAATGGTTAACATCAACAAATCAACAAATGACAAAGGCTGGTGAGGATGTGGACAAAGAGAACCCTTTTTCACTTCTAATCAGCAAACCCAGAATGACCTACTTTATTTTTAAATTAACATTAAATGTTAACATTACACAACTGTTTCTAAAACAATGCCTTTTGGTTCTCAGGCCAATGTCCTATTAACACCTCACTGTCTCCTACAGCGCTTAAGAGTTGATATATATTCTGGAAAGGGTTTCTAGAAATTAGCCTTATTTCTCTGGTAAGACTGTTACTTCTTGATGATAAGACCCTTTTCTTATACATCTTTGAATCATCCAACATGTGTTGGCACATAATAGATGCCCCCAAAATTTTTACAACCTTCCTCAAACCAGTTGTTGGCATTAAAATAGGACAGTATAAACTATCATCTCATCAGGAAGGAAATATCTATTTATTCTACTGTGTTTTACTTTCTAACAAATTAAAATCACATGAGGTCTTGCTACTAAAGCAAGGAGTATACAGACACTTTCAAAAAGAGCCAATTTGATGTAGTAATTAAGAGCATAAGTTCTAAATCAGAACAGACACAGAAATAAATACCATGCTCACTATCTTTGAAATCTTGGACAAGTTACCTTACTTCGCTGAGCCTCAGTTTCTTCATTGGTAAACATGGGATATTTATAATAGTCTCTACCCTTGTGTTTTTGTTGTGAATATCAAATGAGATAAGGAAGCATAAGGCCAGACACATATGTTAGTATTTATAATTATCAATTGCTTTCCCCATACCTCCTTCTTAAGGAAACAATTTATCCATTGACCTTGTATTCAGGGAAGCATTCAGCGTAGTCATCTATAGTATGGTAAATTTAACTATCAGGACCCAAATACATACATTAGGAAGGTTCAATAATCAAATCCAGGAAAATGTAGACTGATATTTCGATACTCTAATTACAATCTGTTAAGTCCAATTAACTGTGCTAGCCAGATTCCTTTTGGAATAATTACAGTGTTCCTAAGCCTTAGAACAAAGTGGAACTAGAATGAAGGGCTAGTTTGCATCCTGGAAGATGAACAAGCGTCTGCTCATGGCTTACTAACTGATAATAGAGAAATCAGTGGATGGGAATGAGATGGCATTCTTAGTGTTTAACAATAAGAATAAGCCTTTTAAGTCCCTAAACTCTATGGGTCTCCTGGACACATGGTTGTTCATCAATTTTCTTCAAACATCTGATTGCCCATGCATGCCAAGACAACTGCTCATGTTTCAGCAGACTAGCTCATGCCTAGGCACAGGAATTTGAGGCTGAAGAGTGAAGTTATATGAGTTGGAAAGAAGTAGGAAAGTCAGAACAAGAAATGGCCTGGAGAATTGAAATCTCTTATCTTTGTAAAGAATTAGCAATGGGCACACACCCCTCTTTTAGACTGCTCTTGCTCAGGAACCCAAACCTGTGTTAGCATAACTAGAGGATATAGAAAGCCATTGGGAATGATGTGGGATTGTAAACCCCTCTGTTGGTAGACAGTTGGCTCCTCTCATAATATATTATCTTCATTTGAAGGATTACTTTCCTAAGGTCAGATAGTTTTATTTGCCTCTAGTCCTTCTGTAATAGGCTGTGATTCTCAAAAATCCATGGTTAGGAATGAGTTTGCCCTATTGTAAGTAAGGAAATAAGAACTTTGTTTCATCTGGTCCTAGAATTGGTTATACCTGTATTTGTTTTTAAGGTAGACACTAATCTGATTATTGAGTTTTGAAAATAACAGAAATCTTGACTGAATTTGGACTATTAATAAATAGTATGCAAAAGTACAAAGGATGGGTAGGAGAGATGGGATTTTTATTGTCTTGCTAAGCTTCACAAGAGTGATATAGAACATCTTGTTTGACTCCTGCACAAATAGATTTTCCTCTCATACTGAACTTCCCCTGTGGCCAATATCTGTTTCCTCCCTTCCAAAAATGTTGGGAACCTTGTGGAAGGTAGTGTAGATGATGTGAAGAGCTAAACCATTTTTTCAGGAAAACAGGAATGGATGACAGAGCACCCCAGAGAGTTTGGCAGAAGCCTAAGTCTAGAACTGTACTTTTGGTCTAAATTAGACCCATGACTTTTGAATTCCACACAACATTCCTGCTATGTTGTTTTAATTTATAGAAATAATTCTACAATTAAGTAAAAAGCAATATCAAGACCTCTATAATGTCACTTCTCATTATATTGTTTCCACCTGACCCTTGCCCTTTTCATCATCCTTTCCTTTTAAAAATATATATTTTTGTTGATTTCAGAGAGGAAGGGAAAGGGAGATAAAAATACTAATGATGAGAGAGGATCATTGATTGGCTGGTTCCTGCATCAAGCTGCAACCTGGCATGTGACCAGAATCAAACCCTGACCTCCTGGTTCCTAGGTCAATGCTCAACCACTGAGCAACGCTGGCTGGGCTTTATCACCCTTTCCTTTTTGATCTGTTCTTATACCACACTTGCTTCCTTCCTAGTCTCTTACTCTTTCCAGAATAATTACTCTCTCCGAAATGCAATTCTTAGCAGCCTTGTCCAAACCCCATCCATCTTCCAAATGTACACAGCTATTTACAGTGGGAGTCAAAATCCTAATTTTTATCCACATTTTTACAGATAACCTCCTAATGATAGCTTTCACTAAAAGTAAACACTCTTAAAAATAAAAATAAAAGTAAAGTAAACACTCTTCTTGTGGGCGATGGCAATCTGCTTAGGAAATGAACAGATTTTTATCTCAAAGCTGGGAGCATAGGCTTCAGAGACCTTCATATTTTCCATTGCCTCTGTCCTGAACTGCTCTCTTAGACTTACCTTGCACTCCACATCTTGGCCTCCTTTTAATCTTTTTGGCTTCTGGCTTCATGACTCATTTTCCCCACTCAGACTTGCTTGGATCTGGTTCTTGTTTAAGGTTTCTCTGTTTTTTGAGCTGATTCCTTCCATAATAACTATTCCAACTCCTTCTCCTGCTATGTTGCAGTTGACTACCCTGGATAAATATCTTATTTAATTATCCTTCAAACTTATGTATAGGGCCCTGAAACTGTTCAAATCTTCCCCCTCTGAACTTCTTTGGCTACTATTCCTGGACCTCATTTAATACTTACCATATGCAGTTTTGTAATGCAATATTTTGATTTTAATTTATTTCATATATATTAAGTGCTTTTCATATTATGGATACTAGGAATGGCAAATAAAGTTATTCTCCAAGGGAAAATTGGATAATTGAATAGAACTTCCTGCAATGCTGGAAATGATCTCCATCTGTGCTGTTCGATTCAGTAGCCACTATCTGTATGTGGCTATTAAGCACCTGAAAAGTGGCTTATTCAACTGAGGAACTAACATTTGAATTTTATTTAACTTTAAATCATTTAAAAATTGTTTAAATATATTTTATTGATTTTTTACAGAGAGGAAGGGAGAGGGATAAAAAGTTAGAAACATTGATGAGAGAGAAACATCAACCAGCTGCCTCTTGCACATTCCCTATTGAGGATGTGCCTGCAACCAAGGTGCATGACCTTGACTGGAATTGAGTCCACAGGCTAATGCTCTATCCACTAAGACAAACCAGTTAGGGCTCATTAAAATTTATATAGACACATGTGGTTAATGGCTACCATGCTAAACAGTGTTGATATCATGTATATATTAGGAATAGATTCCTTGGATTGAAGAGAGTGTGCACTTTAGTTTTACAAGATATTGCCAAATGTTTTTCAAAATAGTTGTTCCCAAAATGGAAAAATAATTTAAAAATATTCAACAGACAAAAACACATTATGATTATATGCATACAATGGAATACAATATAACAGTTAAAATGAAAGAAACAGAACTATAACATAGATAAATCTGCAGACATGATGTTGAATGAAAACATAAGGCTGTAGAATGTTGTCTCATATAATTTACATTAAATTTATGAGCATGTAAAACAATAATCTATGCTTTTGAGGAATGTAGTGGAAGTATAACAACAATGATCAGAATGACAAGCATCTGAAATAATTCACTAAAAATAAAGTTCCTTTTCTTATGTGAGCTTACAACTTACTAATAGGGAGGAAGGATAGGAGGGAAGGTGATATATGTATATTTGCACAAGTGACAATCTTATCTAATAAAGAGGGGATATGCTAATTGACCATCATGCCCTCACAAAGATGGTAGTGCTCACAGCCAATAAGAAGGGAACATGCTAATTGACTGCCACACCCTCAAATATGGCAGTGACCACAGCCACAAGATGGTGGAGCCCAGTCCCCTCAGTCCTGCAAGAGTGGCAGGTGCATGGTATGGCCAGGCCTGCCCCCAGGTGGGTCTGGCCACTCCACATGCCTGTCTCTGGAGTCCCCCAGTCCTCTCAACCCCCCAGCCACCCAGGCACAGGCAAGCCTCAGATGTCAGCTGGCCAGCTGATGCTTAAAGTGCAGGCAAGCCTTGGATGTAGGCTCCCCAGCTACCCAGGGCCACCCAAGGGTCGGCTAGAGCTTGCACTGCTGGCAGAGGCAGCAGTAAAGGTTTGATGAGAGCATCATCTTCTCCTCATCACTGGGTCTCCTCTCACCCATGATGGCTCCTGGACTGTGAGAGGGGGCAGGCTGGGATGAAGGACCACCTTCTCCAGTGCATGAATTTCCATGTACCGGGCCTCTAGTACTTTATAAAGATCATGAGAGGAGAAAACTATTCAGAAGCTTATAGGGGAAGGACTCCCATATTTGTCTTTGCATACTTAGATTTTGATAGTACAAGGATCAAGGATTTCAGACAGAAAGGTCAATAGTTACTAAGTCACAGGATTTGTGAGGCTGATTGATAGCCATGGGACAGGGGATGTACCAGAGTTCTCTACTATTAGACCCATTTAAACTCTCATTGGGTTGTGTTTTATGCACCCTAATACACAACAGTGTCTTAAAGGTATGCAATAATATTTATACAAGTTATTCTCTCTACTTGGAAGTTATGATATTCTTCACACCACCCTTAAAATATCTAATTGCAGATTCATCTCTAATGTCACTTTTTCTGTAAAGCCTTTTCTACATGACCCAGACAAAATTAGGCTCCAAATCATAAAAATTGCTAGAAGAAAACATAAACAGTAAAACCTTGGATATTTCTAATAGCAATATTTTTTTCTGATGTATCTCCTCAGTCAAGGGAAACAAAAGAAGAAATAAACATATGATACTACATCAAACTAAAAAGTTTTTGCACAGCAAAGGAAACAAACCATCAATAAAATGAAAAGACAACCCACTGAATGGAAGAACATATTTGCCAATACATCTAATAAGAGGTTAACATCCAAAATTTATTTTAAAATTTATAAAACCCAACACCAGCCGAAACTGGTTTGGCTCAGTGGATAGAGCTTCGGCCTGTGGACTGAATGGTCCCAGGTTCGATTTCGGTCAAGGGTATGTACCTTGGTTGCAGGCACATCCCCAGTAAGAGGTGTGCAGGAGGCAGCTGATCGATGTCTCTCTCTCATTGATGTTTCTAACTCTCTATCCATCTCCCTTCATCTCTGTAAAAATCAATAAAATATATATTTAAAAAAAAACAACAAAAAAATAAAACTCAATACCAAAAATTCAAAACAATACAATTAGAACTGTGCAAAGGATCTGAATAGACATTTCTCCAAAGAGGACACACAGATGGACAATGGACACATGTAAAGATGCTCAACATCACTAATCATCAGAGAAATGCAAATTAAAACCACAATGAGATATCCCCCTCATATTTGGCAGAATGGCTATCATCAATAAATCAACACACAAGTGTTGGCCAGGATGTAGAGAAAAAGGAATTCTCGTGCATGAAAATGCAGATTGGTGCAGCCACTTTGGAAAGCAGTATGGAGTGGCCTAAAAAATAAAAACTGCTGTCTATCTGTCCAGCTGGAATGGCTCAGTTGGTTGAGTGTCAACACATGCACCAAAAGGTTGCTAGTTCAATTCCTGGTCAGGGCACATACCTGGGTTTCCAGTTTGTTCGCCAATCTCAATCTCTCTCTCTCTCTCTCTCTCTCTCTCTCTCTCTCTCTCTCTCTCTCTCTCTCTTCTTTCTATGCATGTCCTTGGATGAGGATTAAAAAAAAAATAGAACTAGCTTAAGACCCAGTATTTCCACCTTTGGGAATTTATCTGAAGAAACCTGAAATTTGAAAGAATCTATGCACCCCTGTATTCATTGCAGCTCTATTAACAATAGTCAATATTTGGAAGCAACCCAACTGTCCATCAGTAGATAAATGAAGAAAAAAAATCTGTGATACATTTACATAATGGAATACTACTCAGCCATAGAGAAGAAGGAACTCATACCTTTGCAACAGCATGGATGGACCTGAAAAGCATTATACTAAATGAAATAAGCCAGTCAGAGAAAGACAAGTGCCATATGATTTCACTTATATGTGGAATCTAATGAACAAAATGAAATAACAAGTAAGGTAGGGACATACTCATAGATAGAAAGCAGGCTGACAGCTGTCATGGGAGGTGGCTGGGTGTCAGGAGTGGAGAGATTGAGAAAAAGAAAAGAAAAAGAAAACATGCATGAACATGGACAACAGTGTGGTGATTACCAGGGGGAAGGGCATGGTGGAAAGAGAGAAAAGGGTATAGGGGGGATAAATGGTGATTGATGGAGACTTAACTTGGGTTGGTGAACACACAATAGTGTACAGACGATATGTTATAGAATAAAAGTGCACATGAAATCTGTATAATATTGTTAATCAGTGTCACCCCAATAAGTTATATAAAAAGAACACTGCTAAGCTGTCATCCCCTTTGAACCTAAAATACACTGAATTCTGTGAGTGGGAACAGCAATGGCACAGTATATGGATGATTTAATCTAGAGATTTTGGGGAAGGCATCTTCAGCTAAATTCTTTGGGCCTGTAGTAAGGCAAAGCATAGCACTTGGCTAGGAAAGTACCCAAAGGATACATATTAAATGAAACTGACTCTATGTTCCCTCTAAATGGTGGAATTTGAGAGTTGTATGAAGTTGGTTTAAGAGGAAGAAAAGTGGATTTTTTTTCACTTACTCAAACAAATATTTAAGAGTGCCTAATGTATGCTAAATGCTATATTATGTGCTGAAGATACAAGATGGATGTGGGAAAAAAGATGGACGTGGCTTTTGTCTTCATGGAATTTATGTGACTCACAGAGGTATTTCATGTGACCAGCTGATAGAAAAGTACTACACAGTAGTTTTGTATGTATGTAGATATGCCCTAGGTATCTTATCAATCTACAAATTTCAAAATTGTAATAAACACTATGAAGAAAAGAAGGATTAATATAAAAGCTAAATTAGATGAATATTCAGAATGGTGAGCCTCCCTGCTTAATATTATTTATACTAGGCATGAATTAGTAGTTAGCCATAGAAACAAATGGGAGAAAAAGCATTCCAGGAAAGGGGAATAAGCAATATGTAGGTTCTAAGTTGGGAAATATTTTAGTGTAGTCAAGGACATGAAACTGTAGCTAGAATGTAATAAGCCAGGAAAAGATGGGTTGAGCTGAGCTTAGAGATAGAAGCCAAGAAAGTCTGTACAGAATTGTGGGCCATCCTGATATTTGTGGGAAGCAGTGGCATTGACTTAATCAGATTTGTATTTTGAAAAAAAAAATTATTCTAACTGTTCTGTAGAGGATATACTAGAAGAGGACAGTGGGTAGGGGAGACCATTAAGAGGTTGATGTAGAAATTAAAGCTAATGATGAGGATTATATAAAATAATGAGTAGAGATAGAGAGACAAGGACAGATTAGATAAATGTAATATGATACTAGTCAAAAGATTTGGTAAGGAATGTGATATGGGGAACGGAGAGGAAGAAATCAAGGATGATATTAGGTTTCTCCTTGAGCAAATAGGTGGATGATAATATCATTCATTGTGGTAAAAGAATAATGGAGGAGAGCCAGGTTGGATTTATGTGGGGAGGGGAAAAGAAAATGTCTTTTTTAAAAAATATATTTTATTGATTTTTTACAGAGAGGAAGGGAGAGAGATAGAAAGTCAGAAACATCCATGAGAGAGAGACATCAATCAGCCGCCTCCTGCATGCCCCACTGTGGAGATGTGCCCGCAAGCAAGGTACATGCCCCCAATTGGAATCGAACCTGGGACCTATCAGTCCACAAGCCGATGCTCTATCCACTGAGCCAAACTGGTCTCAGCAGAAAAATGTCTTTTGTTGAGTTTGAGATATCTTTGAGATATCCAAAATGAACTATTAAGTAGGTAATCTATATATGTAAAAAGCTCATATGCTAAGTGTCCAGCCGACTGGTATCTATGACTCATACTGACCACCAGGGGACAGCTGCTCAACACAGGAGCTGCTGAGCTGAGTGACTTGGCAACGGTGTTCTCCAGTGGTGTACCCTGAAACCACAGAGGAGGGAGTCCTATTCCTCATGGGGCTGCACAATTCCACCTTTGGCTGTGGGTTATGTTATTGCTGGGGCACTGTTGGCTCCAAATCTGATTTATTGCACACTTGCATTTGCAGTCCACACCCTGTAGGACAGCAACTTTTCAGAGTGCCCTCTTGCACTCCAGGATCCCTCAGGGGATGTTAGAGAGCTGGATTTGGCATGATCCCCGAAGGCCAGGTCAAGGAACCCCACCTGTGAAAGGGAACCTGCTCACTCTGCAGATGCTGGGAAGGAACCAGGGGAGATTAGCTCCAGGACATGTCTGGCCTTCTCACCCAGTCCTGCCCCATTGGCCACCTTCTAATTAATTTTTTTCAATGTGTACAAGTCCGTGCACCAGGTCACTAATTCAATATATAATCTTCTAACTGTTCTTCCTCTTCAGTTTCCCCCTTCCCTGGGGCAGTGAGTCATCCTTTGTAAAGCATAAGTCAATAATGTATGTCCTCTGCTTAAAATTCTCTGAAGCTTCCTCATTTCATTCAGAGTAAAGGCCAAAGTCCTTGCAATGGCCTACAAGATAGTACATAATCTTTTCACTCCCTTTTAAATCTCTAACCTTATCTACAACTCTATTTTCTATTTTATTCTAGCCACATTGGCCGCCTTGTCAATCTCTCACTGTTGGACCTTTGCATTGGTTGCTCTAGGGACATTTTTGTTCTATAATTCCAAAAGGCTAGTTTTCTTATTTTCTTCAAGTATTGGTTCAGATATCATCTGCTCAAAGAAGCCTATGCTCCTCACACTATTTAATATTGCTACTTCCTTCCCAGCACTTTCAACCCCTCTTACCCTGTTTTAACTTTCCTTTTTACTATATATAGCACTTACAACCTTCTGACATACTATATAATTTACTAATTATATGTATTGTGTTTTATTTTCTCCCAGTGCAAATGAAATAAATGCTATTATCTGTTTTGTTTAATGATAAAAACCAAATTGCCTAGAACAGTGCCTGGTACACAGCAGGTAATTGATAAATGTGTCTAAGGAATGGATGCAAAAGTGGGTTTGGAATACAGAGCAAAATTGTGGATTAGAGATATAACTTTGGAAGCCACTAGCATACATGAGATTACTAAACCCATGGGGATGATTAAAATGGACTATGGCCATAACCGGTTTGGCTCAGTGGATAGAGCATCGGCCTACGGACTCAAGGGTCCCAGGATCAATTCCGGTCAAGGGAATGTACCTTGGTTGCAGGCACATAACCAGTAGAGAGTGTGCAGGAGGCAACTGATCAACATTTCTCTCTCATCAATGTATCTAACTCTCTATCCCTCCCCCTTCTTCTCTGTAAAAGTTAATAAAAAAATAAAGTGGACTATGATATTAAAAAAAGAGAAGGCAGCTTAAGACCAAGCCCTGAAAGACTATACCATTTAGATATCAGAGGAAGTGGGATTACTAAAGTGAATAGGAAGGAATTTACAGAGGGGAAGGAAGAAGATAGACAACTTTGCTGAGTGCTGATGAATAATAAGAGGGACAGAAGTTACTACTGTACTTAGGAACAGTTTATTCAGTGTTAATTCAGGCTCCTAACTTTTTGTCTAGATCTTTGTAGTTGCTTTGCAATAACACCTCGTCCTTTGATTCTCCCTTTTCCTTTATATCCAATATTCTAAAATCAGAGTAGTATTCCTACAAACAAATTGATCAATATTTACTGAAAATGTGGAAAGAACAAATGAATTATAATCAGAATAATCATCAACTAATAGAAGTATGTTCCTGTGTAAGCCAAATTAATCTCATTGTTACTCTGTTTATCCAACTAGAAAGTAGGGATAAGAACAACTGCTGTTTCATGGGATTAGCATGTAGAGCTAATGAAATGATTAATATATAACATCTGGGTATTGCATCCATGCAATTTGACAATATTTTCATGGAATGTGGTCAGATTGGTCTAGGCCTGCCATCCTTTATCAGCATTCCTAGGGATATCTGAAATACAAACACTGTTTATCCCACAAAATTGTATTTAGAGGCATAATTAACAAAATGTTATACAGTGCACACAAATGATAGGCGAGGGAACTGCATCAGGACCCTGAAAATCCCCATGTAGTATTATCCTTTATAGCACACTCCACCCACAATCCTTTTATTATCTACCAATTACCATGTTTTTCCCTTGTGCTAACTGGCAAGACTGTGAGGTGGTGGGAACATCCTTTTTGGAAGCTCCTAGTTGGAACTGACCTGAAGGAGATGACTTTGGTTTCTCTAAGACCTTCAAACAAGTTTGAAGTTTGTTCTTTCCCCAGATCTCCCTGTGGCACCTACCAAATCTTGAAGGCAGGCAGAAATATTTATCTTCTTTCCACAGCCTTAGTCCAGTTGCCCAAGGATGAGAGTGATCTGAGTGAAGTGAGATTGTGAGAACTCAGGCTGAGATCAGATTCTCTCTGCTTTCATAGGCCACACAGTGATTTGCAGACCTTCCCCCTGCCCCTAGCCTTGCACAAATCTCCTGGTTTAGTCTGTAGTTAAGGTTTAGAAGTTGTCAACCCTCACTAATTTCTCCAGAGGGAAGGAAGATCATTCTCTTTCCTTGACAGTTATTCCTTTTCTTCTTTCCCTCATTCAGAGTGTCACAGCTTCTTCTGGGGACTACTTTTCTCCACCTCCTGACACGTCCTATAAATCTTGGCCTTGGGTTTTAAATTAATGTTAATACTAAAATTAATATTTAGGGTATTGCTTTGGTAAATATAAAGCCCAATTTAAAGGCATTATTATTGGCCACTTATTAGGAACATGACAGTGTGCTAGAATATTTTAAGACCAAGATTCACTTACCCACAGAAGTGTATGTGTCAAGGGAGCAAAAATTGCACATATTCATTCAGCCATTATTTACTTAACACCTATTGCATGTCAAGCATTATCTAGGCATTGGGGATATAACAATGAACAAAGAAGACACAGATTCCTACCCTCATAGAATTTACATTAAGTTGAAAATAGAATTAACTTTAGTACACATATCAGAATATAGAATAAGATACAAAGACAATTCTGTATTCAGATGTAGCAATAACTGAAGATATAGCAACACAGTGTCAGGGGACAAAAATAAGTTTTAGGGTCAACTTGGATCTAAGTTCCCTTTAAGTTACTTTATTACCTGTGTGCTTTGGAGAAGTAACTTAATTTTGCTGAGCTTACTCTTTATGCACCCCTATGTTAATTGCAGTGCTATTTACAGGAGCTAAGATCTGGAAACAGCCCAAATGCCCATCAGCAGATGAGTAGATAAAAAGGATGTGGTACATTTACACAATGGAGTACTACACAGCTGTTAAAAAGAAGGATCTCTTACCCTTGAGACACCATGGAAGACCCTGGAGAGTACTAATGCTAGCAAAATAAACTGGTCAGAAAAAGACGAGTTTCACATGATCTCACTTATATGTGGAATGTAATTAACAAGATAGACTCAGAGACATGGAAACATGCAGCAGGCTGATGAATCTCAGAGGGAAGTTATATGCATACTAGAGGTCCGATGTATGAGATTTGTGCAAGAATAGGCCTTCCTTCCCCTGGCTGCCAGCATTGCCTTTGCACTGGCCAGAGCTGACTTTCTGCCTTCCCACGCTGCCCAGAGTTCTGAAGTTGCTGGGGTGGTACAGAATTTCTACATCGTCCAGTCCCATTCCTGGCAGCATGGTGCTTGTGTATACAAATTAACCTGCTATCTTTGTTGGGTTAATTTGTATACCCACTCCTGATTGGCTGGTGGGTGTTGTGGAGGTATAGTCAATTTGTGTCTTACTCTTTTATTAGTATAGATATGCATAACCCATGGACACAGACAATAGTGAAGTGAAGGCCTGGAGAGGGGCAGGAGTAAGGTAGAGAGGGACAAGAGGGGGTAAAAGGAGACATCTGTAATACTTTTAACAGTAAAGATAATTTTTTTAAAAAAAGAATCTAGATCAAACAAAGGACTTGTATGTATGCATATAAGCCTAACCAATGGACACAGACACTGGGGGGGGGGCGGGTAGGGAGGTGAGGGCATGAGTTAGGGGGCAGGAGAGCAATGAGGGTATAAGGACACATATGTAATACCTTAATAAATAAAGAAATAAAGAAAAAATAATAAAAATTAAAAAGGAGGGGGAGGAAAAATGGCAGTGGAATAGACAAATACATCTGGAGTTTGTCGCGAGGCAGAGGGAGAGAGAGTAGTTGAGAGTCGCACTGGGAGTATTTATTGGCAAGTTAAGAGTCAGTTATCCTCCAAGAGAAGGTGGGGGACTGCAGGACCGGGCTCTCCTGACCAGGCAGCCCCACTGCCACAGGGTTTTTGTCTGCCAGAGCCACCAGCGCAAACATGGAGACTGTGCCATCTTACAGAGGGAGGTGAATGTCTGTGGCGGTACGAAAGCTGCAGCTGAAGCACTCAACGAACAGCCAGGGACCCAGAACACCACTCTCCAATCGACACAGACACACAGACTCAGAGGAGATCCACACAGCACATGGAAAGGTCAGATTTCGCATGGGATAAGGTGAGGTCTCCTGTTCCGCAGAACAGAGATGCACACAGTGTGGGAACCAGGCTGTGGGAAAGCTGCTTCTGGAGAGGTCCGCGAATGTGGGGCAGGGCGTGATCCCTAAGAGTGGAAGCAAACTCTTGGAGCTGTTGACAGAGGGGAGCTCTAGTAAACAACTCATTTTGATCTGAGGCAGGACAACCTGGGAGTTATTATAGTGTCCCGGCTGCAAAATCCCCACAAACCTGTTTTGAGAACCACAGAGTAGCAAGACCTGAGAACACCCTAGAGAGGTCCTGTGCTTAGTCTCAGAGGTCAATTCCAAAACACTACCACCCAGTGGATGATGAACAAATTGACTCTTGCATAACCACAAAAGAATAAAAAGATTAAGACACACCTCATCAGTGGAACACAGGGAATTGCAATACTCTCCCTACTGGGAAACAGGAGTGCCAAGCCGAACAATAGTGGAAGTGAATGACCATTCTACTTTTCTTCTTTTTTTGTTTTTCTTTTTTTAAAAATTTTAATTTAATTTTATTTATTTTTCATTTTGGCGTATTTTAATTAAAAAACCATATTTTTCTTTCCTCCTCAATTATTAATTATTATATTTTTGTTTTCACCTAGTATTATTACTACTACTATTTTACCTTTTTGGAAAAAAACAAGTGTCATTTTGTTTTCCCTTTATTTTACTTAGGGATTAGAGTTCTACATTCTATTTTCATCTTTCCTTTAGCATAATTTTACTCTTTCTCAATTCTACCTTTATGTCAACATTCTCTTCCTAACTTTCCCCAGTTTGTTGTCTTGTTTCTCTTTCCCTTTTTCAACTTTAGATTCTCCATATTCTTTCTCTTTACCTGGTTAAAATTTTACCCCAGTTATACATCTAATTTCAAATCCCGTACTCCAAGTCCATACAAACCTCTCTCTCCTTGTCTTGACTATCCAAACAGTTGTTTTTCTCTATGTCCTTTTGTTGCTTTTTGCCTGAACGGTGATTATATCGATTTTTTGTACTTTCTTGTGAGATTGTTTTAGCTTATTCTACTTGTTTTATTTTTCTCTTTGTTTGCTTTCATTTGGTTTGTTTTTTACCTCTCTTTTCCCTTGCCTCCCTCAATACCAGTTGTTATTTGCAGTTTGTATTAATCTCCAGGTACTGGTAGCCGGCATTTGTTGGGATTAGTGACTGTTATATTGAAGTTTTCTCCTAACATCTATATTTTGTTCCCCCTTTCTCCCTCATCCTATTTCTTTTCTCACTGATTTTTTCCCTTTCTCTTTCCCTCTTCTTTTTCACCTTTTTATTATTTTATTTTATTTTTTGTTCATTTATTTATTTATTCTGCAAGAAGAAATGCAGAATAGTCAAGAAGAAATGAAAACTGACATCACTACTATAAAGAATTCAATTGAAATCATCAAAAGTAGACTAGAAAAAGGAGAGGACCACATCAGTGAGCTAGAAGACATGGTAGGGAAAAAATACCCAAGTACAGCAGTTTCTAGAAAAAAATATTAAAAAGCAAGAGGAGAGCCTAAGGTAACTTTGGGATAACATGAAACAAAACAACATTCACATAATTGGGGTTCCACAAAGAGTGGAATCTGATGAAGGATTAGATAACCTGTTTGAAGAAATAATGAAAGAAAATTTCCCCAACATAGGGAAGAAAAAAACCAAACAAATCCAAGAAGCTCACAGAGTTCCAAGCAAAATGAACCCTAAAAAATCAACACCAAGGCACATTATAATTAAATTGTCAAACACCAACAACAAAGTAAGAATCTTAAAAGCAGCCAGAGACAAAAAGAAAGTTACCTACAAAGGAACCCCCATAAGACTAGCTACTGATTTCTCAACAGAAACTCATCAGGCTAGAAGGGAATGCAATGAAATATACAAAGGCATGCAAAGAAGAGTCTGAATCCAAGAATACTGTACCCTGCAAGGCTTTCAATCAAAATTGAAGGTGAAATCAGAAGCTTCACAGACAAAAAAGGACTAATGGAATATATTACCACCAAACCAGCAATGCAAGAAATGTTAAAGTGTCTGCTGTAATAAAAAGAAATAGGAAGCGAAGAGGGAACTCTGGGGTAAAGACTAAAAATGACAACAGATAAGTACCTATCAATAATATCTTTAGCAGAAACCAGTTTGGCTCAGTGGATAAAGCATCGGCCTGAGGACTGAAAGGTACCAGGTTCAATTCCAGTTAAGGACATGTACATCAGTTGTGGGCACATATCCAGTAGAGGGCAGGCAGAAGCCGGCTGATCGATGTCTCTCTCTGATTGATGTTTCTAACTCTCTATCCCTCTACCTTCCTCTGTGTAAAAAATCAATAAAATATATTAAAAAATAATAACTTTAAATGTAAACGGATTAAATGTTCCAATCAAAAGACATAACGTAACCAATTGGATAAGAAAACATGATCCATATATCTGCTGTCTACAAGAAACCCAACTCAGGAAAATAGATGCACACAGATTGATGGTGAAGGGATGGAAGATGGTATTTTAGGCAAATGGAAATGAAAAAAAAAGCTGGGGTTGAATTACTTATATCTGACAAATTAGATCTCACAGTGAAGGACATAACAAGAGATAAAGAAGGCCACTTCATAATACTAAAAGGAATAATCCAACAAGAAGAAATAACTCTGGTACATATACACATCCAATATAGGAGCACCTAAATACATAAAAAAACCTCCTGGAAGATATTAAGGGAGAGATGGATAGCAATACAACCATAGTAGGAGACTTTAATAACTCACTGTCATCACTGGACAAATCCTGTAAACAAAAAATCAGCAAAGAAACATCAATCCTAAATGACTCACTAGACCAGATGGAATTAATTGACCTCTTCAGAACATTTCACCCCAAAACCACAGAATATAGATTCTCCTCTAGTGCACATGGGTCATTTTCAAAGAAAGATCATATGTTGGGTCATAAGAAAAGTCTCTTCAAATTTACGAAGATAGAAATCATATCAAGCATTTTCTCAGACCACAGAGGCATAAAACTGAAAATAAACTATAATAAAGACAACAGAAAGAAATCAAACACTCTTTGAGTTACCAAAGAGATCAAAGAAGAAATAAAAAACATCATGGCAACAAATGACAATGACAACACAACAATACAAAATTTATGGGACACAGTGAAAGCAGCCTTGGGAGGGAAGTTCATAGCCCTACAATCCTACTGCAAAAAAACAAGAAACAGTGGTAATAAAATACCTAACCCTACAACTCAACGAGATAGAAAGAGAACAACAAGAAAAGCCCAGTGTAAGCTGAAGGAAGGAAATAGTAAAGATCAGAGTGGAGACATAGAGGTCAAAGAAACAATTGAAAAGATCAACAAATCCAAAAGCTGGTTCTTTGAAAGGATAAACAAGATTGATGGAGCTCTAGCCTGCTCACCAAGAGGCAACGAGAGGAGACCCAAAAAAACAGAAACAGGAATGAAAGAGGAGAAATAAAAACAAACCCCACCGACATAAAAATGATAGTTAAAAAATATTATGAACAACTCTATTCCAACGAATTCAACAACCTGCAAGAAATGGACATATTCCTATTAAAATATAAACTTCCAAAACTCAATCAGAACGAATATAAAAATCTCAGTAGTTCAATCACTATGGAAGAAATTCATGCAGTCATCAAAAAGCTTTCAGCAAAAAAAAAAAAAGCCCGGGACCAGATGGCTACAGAGAAGAGGTTTACCAAACTTTCAATGAAGAGTTAAAACCTATCCTCCTCATACTATTAAAAAATTTTCAAGAGGAAGGAACATTTCCAAACCTTTCAATGAAGCCAGCATCACCCTAATACCAAAACCAGATAAAGACAACACAAGGAAAGAGAATTATAGGCCAATATCTCTCATGAACATAGATGCCAAAATCCTCAACAAAATTCTAGCAAATCGGATCCAGCACTACATCAGAAAGATCATACAGCATGACCAAGTAGGATTCATCCCAGGAATGCAGGGATGGTACAATATCCGCAAATCAATAAACATGATACATCACATAAACAAATTGAGAGATAAAAATCACATAGTCATATCAACTGATGCAGAAAAAGCATTTGACAAAATCCAACACCCTTTTTTGTTAAAAGCTCTCAGCAAAGTGGGAATAGAAGGATCAGACCTCAATATCTTAAAAGCCATATATGATAAACCCACAGCTAACATCACACTCAATGAGCAAAAACTAAAACCATTTCCCCTAACAACAGGAACAAGACAGGGATGCCCACTCTCACCTCTCCTGTTCGACATAATACTGGAAGTATTAGCCATTGCAACTAGACAAGCAGTAGAAATGAAAAGCATCCAAATTGGTAAAGAAGAAATAAAGCTGTCCTTATTTGCAGATGTCATGTTACTGTACATAAAAACCCCAAAGGACTCCATCCCAAAACTAATTGACTTAATTAATGAATTCGGCAATGTAGCAAGATACAAAATTAATGCCACATAATATGTGGCATTTCTATACACTAATAGTGAAATTACAGAAAGAGAGACTAAAAAAGCAATCCCATTTACCATCGCACCAAAAAAATTAAGCTACCTAGGAATAAACGTAACTAAAAAGGTGAAAGACCTATATGTAGAAAACTACAGGACACTGAAAAAAGAGATAGAGGAAGATGTTAACAGATGGAAGAGCATACCATGCTCATGGATTGGGAGAATCAACATCATTAAAATATCCATACTACCCAAAGCAATCTATAGAGTTAATGCACTACCCATTAAAATACCAACATATTCCACAGACCTGGAAAGAATTCTTCAAAGATTCATGTGGAACAACAACAACAAAAAAGCCCATAAAAAGCCACAGCAATTCTGAGAAAGAAGAATAAAGTAGGTGAGATCTCAATATCAGATTTCAAGCTATATTACAAAGCTACTGTTCTCAAAACAGCCTGGTACTGGCAAAAGAACAAACATATAGACCAATGGAATAGAACTGAGAACCCAGATATCCACCCAAACCACTATGCTCAACTAATATTTGACAAAGGAGGCATGAACACTCAATGGAGCCAAGATAGTTTCTTCAATAAATGGTGTTGGGAAAATTGGACAGATACATGCAAAACAATGAAACTGCACCACCAACTTACACAATACAAAAATATACTCAAAATGGATACAGGACTTAAACTTTAGAAGGGAAACCGTAAAAATTCTAGAGGAATCCACAAGCAGCACAATCTCAGACATATGCCAAAAGAACTTCTTCACTGATACTGCTCCAAAGGCAATGGAAGCTAAAGAAAAAATTAACAAATGGGACTATATCAAAATAAAAAGCTTTTGCACAGCAAAAGATAGCATCAAGAAAACAACAAGAAAGACCACTGCATGGGAGAACCTATGTGTAAATGTTATTACTGATAAAGGTTTAATCCCTAACATCTATAGCCAACTTATACAACTTAATAAAAAGAAGATAAACAATCCAATAAAAAAATGGGCAATAGACCAAACTAGAACCTTTTCGAAAGACGACAGAAGGAAGGCCAAGAGACACATGGAAACATGTTCAAAGTCACTAATCATAGGAGAGATGCAAATCAAAATGACAATGCAATACCATACCATCTTACACCTGTCAGAATGGTAATTATCAACAAATCAACAAAGAGCAAGTGCTGGCGAGGATGTGGAGAAAAAGGAACCCTTGTGCACTGTTGGTGGGAATGCAGACTGGTTCAGCCACTGTGGAGAACAGTACGGAATTTCTTAAAAAAACTAAAAATGGATCTCCCATTTGACTCAGCAATCCCACTCTTAGGAATTTATCCTAAGAAATTATAATCAGAAAGGATTTATGCACCCCTATGTTCATAGCAGCACAATTTACAATAGCTACAATTTGGAAACAGCCTAGGTGCCCATCAGCAGATGAGTGGATCAGAAAACTATGATACATCTACACAATGGAATTCTATGCTGCAATTAAAAAGAAGGAACTCTTACCTTTTGCAGCAACCTGGATGGAACTGGAGAGCCTTATGCTCAGTGAAATAAGCCAGTCAATGAAGGAGAAGCACCACATGCTCTCCCTCCCTCATTTGTGGATAATAAAGAACATTGTAAACTGATGAACAAAAGGATAGATACAGAGGCAGTAAAGCATCTAAAAGATTTTGATATTATAGGAGGAAGATTCAGGAGAGGTGGGATATATAAGAAATCAATCAAAGGACTTGTGTCTATGCATATATGCATAACCAATGAACATAGACACTGGGGGATTGGGGTATGCCTGGGAGGGAGGGGGCAATGGGGAGATATGTATACATGTAACACAATAAAAAAAGAAGGAATTCTTGCCATTTGCAGCAACCTGGATGGAACTGGAGAGCCTTATGTTTAGTGAAATAAGCCAGTCATTGAAGGAGAAGCATCACATGATCTCACTCATTTGTGGATAACAGAGAACATTGTAAACTGATGAACTAAAGGATAGATACAGAGGCAGTAAATCATAGACTGTCAATTATAGCGGGAAGATTAAGGAGAGGTGGGGTAGATAAGAGATCAATCAAAAGACTTGTATGCATGCATATAGGCATAACCAATGAAGATAGATACTGGGGGATTGGGGTATGCCTGGGAGGGATTGGGGGCAATGAGGAGATATGTATACATGTAACACAATAAAAAAAATGACAATAACGTACCATCTTACACCTGTCAGGATGGCTGTCATCAAGAAATCAAGAAATGACAAGTGCTAGAGATGATGCTGAGAAAAAGGAACCCTTCTTCATTGCTGATGGGAATGCAGACTAGTGCAGCCATTTTGGAAAACAATATGGCATTTTCTCAAATATTTAAAAACTGAACTACCATTTGACCCAGTAATACCACTTCTAGGAATATATCCCAAGAAATCAGAAACACCAATCAGAAAGGATATATGCATCCTTATGTTCATAGAAGCACAGTTCATAATATCTAAGATTTGGAAACAGCCTAAATGTCAATCAGCAGATTAGTGGATTAAAAAACTATGGTACATCTTCACAATGGAATACTACAATGCTATAAGAGAAAGGAATTCTTACCATTTGCAACAGTATTGATGGAACTGGGATGCACACTAGAGGTCTGGTGCACCAGATTTGTGCACCAGTGGGGTCCTGTATCCTTGCCTGTGGGGATTAGGCCAAAACTGGCTCTCCAACATCCATCTCCCAAGGGTCCCAGATTGCAAAAGGGCACAGTGATCCCACTGGTGCACAAACATAGTATATGTATATATATATATATATATATATATATATATATATATATATAGTGTGTGTGTGTGTGTGTGTGTGTGTGTGTGTGTGTGTATGTGTGTGTATATATATTATGCTAAGTGTCTGACCATCGACTGGTTGCTATGATACACACTGACCACCAGGGGGCAGATGCTCAATGCAGGAGCTGCTGAGCTTCAGTGACTTGGCAACAGCAGTTCTTGGGTGACCCACCCAAAGCCAGAGAGGAGGGAGCCTGATTCCTCAGGGGGCCGCATAATTTCACCTTTGGCCATTGGTTATGTTGTTGCTGGGACACTGTAGGCCCTGAATCTGGTTTATTGCACACTTACATTTGTGTTCCACACCCTGTACGACAGCAACTTTGCAAAGTGGCCTCTTGCACTCTGGGACCCCTCGGGTGTGTCAGAGAGCCAATTTCAGCCCAATCCCCATAGGCCAGGCCAAGGAACCCCACCTGCTGGAGGGACCCTCACTCACTCTGCAGATGCGGGGGAGGGACCACAGAATGTTGGCTCCAGGGCATGTCTGGCCTATTTCACCCAGTCATGTCCCACTGGCCATATTCTAATTAATTTATTTTCAATATACATGAATCCATGCACCAGTCACTAGTATGCATATAAGATCTTTGGTTAATCTCTTCCTGCCCCCACAGCACGCTTCCCACTGAGATCCCTCAGTCTGTTCCAAATTTCCATGACTCTGATACTATCTTATTCATTAATTTATTTTGTTCCTTAGATTTCTTGTTCATTTATTTTGATTTTTAGATTCAGTTGACAGGTATTATTTATTGTGATTCTATTGTTCATATGTTTATCTCTTTCTACACCTTTTCTTCTTCCTCCACCCCTTCCTCCTCCTCCATCTTCTTCCTCTTCCTCTTCTTAAAGAACACCTTTTTTACATTTCATGTAGAACTGGTTTGGTGGTGATGAACTCTTTTAGATTTTTCTTGTCTTGAAAGCTCTTTAAGTGATCATAAATTCTGAATGATAGCTTTGATTGGTAGAGTAATCTTTGTTGTAAGTCCTTGCTCTTCATCACTTTGAATATTTCTTGCCATTGCCTTATGCCCTGCATAGTTTCTGTTGATAAATCACCTGACAATTGTATGGGTGATCCCTTGTAGGTAACTAACTGTTTTTCTCTTCTTGCTTTTATATTCTCTCTTTGTCTTTTTCTTTTGGTATTTTAATTATGATGTGTGTTGGGGTGTTCCTTTTTGGATTCCTTTTGTTTGAGGTTCTGTGTGCTTCCTGGACTTGTAATTCTATTTCTTTCACCAGGTGTGGGAATTTTTTGGTCATTATTTCTTCAAATAGGTTTTCAATATCTTCCTCTCTCTCTTCTTCTGGCACCCCCATAATTTGGGTGTTGGTACTCTTGAAGTTGTCCCAGAGCCTCCTTTAACTATCTTCATAATTTTGGATTCTTTTTTCTTTTTGCTTTTCTGGTTAGGTGATTTTTACTTTGTATTTCAAATCTTTAACTTGATTCTTATGATCCTCTAGTCTGTTGAATTTCTGTATAATATTTTTTATTTCAGTCAGTGTATGCTTAAATTCTAGTTGGTACTTTTTCATATCCTTGAGGATCTCACTAAATTTATCAGCATTTTCTAGAAAATTCTTGAAAAACCTTATAACCATGGTTTGGAACTCTATATCCAGTCATTTACTTTCCTCCATTTCTTTCATTTGTGACCTGTATCTTTGTCTCCGCATTTTGGCTGCTTTCCTGAGTTGATAGAGTGGCTTTGTGTGCTAGGTGTCCTATAAGGTACAGTGACTCAGCCTCCCCAGTTACCTGAGGTGGACACTTTTGGTGCAACCCTTTGTGGGCTGTCTGCACAGTCCTGTTGTAGCTAAACCTTGATTGTTGTTGGTATCACTGGGAGAAATTGACCTCCAGGCCACTTCTGTGTTGGTGACACCCTTATGAGACAAGATTTGCTTAAGTGGGCCTTTGGTGATCACTGATTCTGCCCCCTGAGTGTGTCTCTTATGGATCTGAGTAGTTGTAATCTGGCTGGTCCAACTCTGACCCCTAG
>PVJN01015216.1:29749-45255 GCA_004026805.1 Lasiurus borealis | reverse complement strand
ATGTGAAAAATCACAGCATGAAGAAGAATAGAATGAGGAGATGTTTAGGAACAAGTGTGAAATAGAGAAATACATTTGTAGAACTATAATATCTAGTGTAATGTTAAAATACTAACAATTCGTACAGATCAACCCTGTAAGTTTGGGTACTCTTTAAATTAGAAAAGATTTCCATGTTTACAGTATTGTAAACATGCAAAAATCGCTCTATAAAACTAGGAATTAACATAAAGAGCAGAAGTATCTTTGCAAAAGTGCATATATCACTGCAATGCGGTATGATTCACAAGAAATGTTAAGTTAAAGGCCACAAAGAGTAGGAAATACATATTCTGAGAGCCATTATATCTGAAGGACACTGCTTAGTTACTGGCAAATTGTGTTCAAAAGGCAGAAATGTGAGTTGGATATTGGCTAAATGTGTAATTCTTTCTGAATGTGTTGGTGTTTTCGAAAGAAGGTTGGTGAACTACTTAAAATACCTTTGCATTGTGCTCACAAATCTGTTCACAATGTGAAAAATCTCAGGATGAAGAAGAATAGACTGAGGAGATGTGTAGGATCAAGTGTGAAAGAGAAAATAAATTTGTAGAACTATAATATGTAAGGTAGTTTTTAAATGCTAACAATTTGTACAAATGAACCCTAAAAGTGTGGATAGCCTAAATTAGAAATGATTTCCATGTTTACAGTACAGTAAACACGTATAAACGCTCTTTATACACTAGGAATTAACAATAAACTAGTGGAAATATCTGGACTAAAGTACATAAATCACAGGAATTCGCATTGAAAGAGTAAAGATATATTTAGGTAAATGCCACGAAGTGTAGAAGTATACATTATTAGAGCCTTTATATCTGATGGACATTGCTTATTCCATGGGAAAATGTGTTCAAAAGGCACAAAACAGAGTTGGATATTGGCCAAATGTGTAATTCATTCTGAACTTGTTGGTGTTTTGGAAAGAAGTTTGGTAAAATACTTAAATTACCTTTCATTGTCCTCACAAATCAGTACGCAATGTGAAAAATCTCAGCATGAGGAATAGACTGAGGAGATGTGTAGGAACAAGTGTGAAGTAGAGAAATAAATTTGTAGAACTACATCTAGTGTAGTGTTAAAATACTACATCACTGAATAAAGCATAGCTGTCCTACCTTGGGTCTCAAACACTTGTATGTTTTCTATAGGGACACATCACCATATAAAGTTCTCCGATTTAGTGTCTATCTACATGCCAAAGGAAGACACTCCATTTTTGTAGAGGAGTGATTTTCAACTGGGGTATGCTGCAAGAATTTTTAAAACATGCAATACCTGACTATTTAGTCAGGGGCACTGACACCTTTTCCCTTAGATTGTCAAATTTAAAAATGACAACAGCCAATACAACAGCCATCTGGTGTGAATGCCTTGTCTTGAACCATTGATATATAGGTCACATAACAGAGTTGCATCTTATTGGTCACTAGAAGCCCATTGCATGAAATCCATGCATGTGTAGGGTTCCTAGGCCTGGCCAGCAATTGGGGCCAATTTGCAAGGTAACTGGTGAGATGATCAGGGGGGCCCTACTGGCTGGCCTGGGGTACTGTGGGCTGGGGACAGCTCTTGCATTAAGTGTCTGCCCTCTGGTGGTCAGTGTGCATCATAGTGATTGGCCGTTCTACTGTTTGGTTGATTTGCATATTAGGCTTTTATTATATAAGATGTTGTGTAATAAGGTTACATCTGATTGGTTAATCTTGGTACTAGAAATCCTATATACAAGTATTGGCACCTGATTTTATTTTATTTTATTATTTTATTTTTTTATTGAATCTTTATTATTCAGATTATTACATTTGTTTGTCTTTTTTCCCATCCATAGCACCCCTCCATCCAACTCCCACACTTCTCTCTGCCCTTACCTCTCTCCCATTGACCTCATCCATAGGTGTATGATTTTTGTCTAGTCTCTCCCTGTACATCCCTCACCCCTTTCCCCTGAGAATTATAAGTCCAATCCGTTTCTGTGCTTCTGATTCTATTATATTCACCAGTTTATTCTGTTGATCAAATTTTTAATTCACTTAATTTTTAGATTCACTTGTTGATAGATATGTATTTGTTGTTCATATTTTTTTTGGTTTTTACCTTTTTCTTCTTCCTCTTCTAAAAGAGTACCTTTCAGCATTTCATATAATACTGGTTTGGAGTTGATGAACTCCTTTAGCTTTTTCTTATCTGTGAAGGTCTTTATCTGCCCTTCAATTCTGAATGATAGCTTTGCTGGATAGAGTATTCTTGGTTGTAGGTTCTTGCTATTCATCATGTTAAATATTTCTTGCCATTCCCATCTGGCCTGCATCGTTTCTGTTGAGAAATCAGCTGACGGTAGTATGGGTGCTCCCTTGTAGGTAATTAACTGTTTTTCTCTTGCTGCTTTTAATATTTTCTCTTTGTCTTTTGCTCTTGATGTGTCTTTTGCTTATGATGTGTCTTGGTGTAGTCCTCTTTGGATTCCTTTTTTATGGGGTTCTGTGTGCTTCCTGGACTTGTAAGTCTATTTCTTTTACCAGATGTGGGAAGTTTTCAGTCATTATTTCTTTAAATAGGTTTTCAGCATCTTGCTCTCTCTCTTCTTCTGGCACCCCCACAATTCTGATGTTGGTACGCTTGAAGCTGTCCCAGAGGCTCCTTACATTATCTTCACATTTTTGGATTCTTTTCTCTTCTTTCTTTCCCAGTTAAGTGTTTTCTGCTTCTTCATATTTCAAATTTTTAACTTGATTCTTGCCTTTCTCTAGTCTGCTATTAGGACTCTGTATAATAGTTTTTATTTCAGTCAGTGTATGTTTAATTTCTAGTTGGTCCTTTTTCATCTCTAGTTGGACCTTTTCCATCTCTAGTTGATCTTTTTCCATCTCTAGTTGGATCTTTTGCATCTCTAGTTGGTCCTTTTTCATCTCCTCTTGGCTCTTGCTAACTTTATCCAACTTTTCTAGTATATTCTTGAAAAACCTTATAATAAGCGTGGTTTTGAACTCTATATTCAATCATTTGTTTTCCTCCATTTCTTTTGTTTGGGATTCCTTTCCTTGTCTCGACATTCTCACTATGCCGGGAGAATTTCTGTGTTGGATTCAGCCTTATGATACCAGACTTGCAACACTTCAGAAGCCTCTCTCTTGAGCTTGAGATGGGTGGAGTCTCAGGGTTTAAGGGACCACCTTTCCTTCCAGCCCCTGAGTCTCACATGAGTGGGTAATTGCTGGAGCAGTCCTTGTGCAGATGCACAGTGCCTCTAGACCGCTGCCTTTCCAGCTCCCCTGCACTCCTGGACCACACGAGTCTGGGTCCCCAGGCTTTTGTCCTAAACTGGGGTTTAGTGGAGTTAAAAGTGGCACAGTTGGGAGGGTCTGTCTCCCACCCACTTGCGAAAGCCAGCGGCACAATCAGCAGTCTGTCCTCTGTGCCAGTGCCATGAGTGCCATCAGACCTCTGATCTTTTGCGACTCTCCTAAATTTCCGTGCAACTCTCCCTTTTCACAGTCCAAACTCCCCCTGTATGAGTTTCGGCTAGATCTGGGGTTTAGTGTTATAGGATAAGGGGTTCAATGCCTTTGAGAGTCTCCGTTTCCCTCCTGCCAGAGAAAACCAGCCAGGTACCCTGGCACCCGCTCTCTCCAGGCAGCTCCTCTGGCTCTCTGTGAGCCCCTCTCTTTCCCTCTAATTGTAGAATTTCCACTCAGCCAGCTTTCCTGTGGTTCTGGATGATGTCTGTTCTGTCTTTTAGTTGTAGTTTTGAAATTGTTGTGCAAGGTAGCAGTGTAGGTGTATACCTATGCCGCCATCTTGGATTCCTCCTGATTTTTTTTAACGTCACTTAGGAGCAAAAAGAGTAGGTAATTACTACTATTATTTTTTGTAAATCAATAAAAAATATACCTATTTTTTGTCAGATTGGCAAAAAAATTTTTTTTGGTGTGCCATAGAATTTTAGTAAAGAATTTTTTTGTGCCATGAGATGAAAAAGATTGAAAAATCACTTTTGTATTAATTCCAAGATGGTGTATCAGTTGCTACCTTTAGAAGGCCATCAATGGAATGTGGCTGCTTTAAAGAATGGTACATATGATATAATGAGTGAGTCTTCTGATTAGATGCTTCTGTGTTGTGTGGGACTTAATGGCTGTAAATCAGGCCATAAAATTCTGTAGTCCCTGGACAGAGGTGTTGACTAAGGCTCTGTGGGCAAGAAAAATAAAACTGTACCTTAAACAGTTATCTTTCCCTGTGAAGATAAACCACTGGCTCTTCCAGCATGGAAGGGGCCCAGCATAGTTTACTTTCATAAAATGATAAGTTGGTCTCCTCAAAGTAATGCTGTTTAGGGGACACAATTTGGCCTGTGTTGTTGGCATGTCTCAGAAGTGGCAGTAGCTAAATGAGCCTCAGTAACCAGCATATATGCTGTTGAGTTCACGTGTGGCCTCTGTCTCTGGCATTGCGGCCACTCCATTCATGTGCATGATGTGCAGTTCTAGGATGATCAATGATGAAGGCTGACTAATGTCATCTGGCCAAGTCCTGTGTCTAGGTGGTTGTTGAATGTCTTTGATGGGTGGCTTCTGATGGACATTAATATGTGATTCAAAAATCTTCATACTTCATGCCTACTCCATTCAAGTGCCATTACTCAAGACCTTCTTGCCTTTAATCTTCCAGATTTTTGTTTGTTTATTTGTTTGTATGTTTGTTTTGCCTCTAGACTCCTATCCAGTTTCCTGGGCCATTGGCACCTGCTTAGGACTCCATACATTTTTTCACTGGGGACTACTTTTTCTTCTACACAAAGTGGATGATGAATGTATGGCTCCCAGCTCCATCAATAGAGATTTTTGTCTCCATTATCTTTCAAGCCTAAATATGACTGCAATATAGCTGTTTTTCATTGTCAGCTTGCATTCACATAACAAGCTAACTTATCAAAATACCTGGCTTTTTCCTCCTTCTTCATATGGTTGTATGAAATTTCTGCATAGGTGGCCATTTATGTGAGCTGAAGTAGTGTCACTGGTGTGTAACCATGGTGGTGACATGGGAGTCAGAGCTACTTGCCTATGCAGCTTACTCCTGCCCTCTGGTCCTACCTGGCTGCAATCCCAGACATTCTATTTCTATCTTACTGTGGACTGCTGTTAGGCCTATTCTACTTTATGAATTGATAGGCCTAACAAAACCCAACTCATAATAGGAAATTGTGTATGCATGGTCACTTGGTGCCCTATAGTCAAGCCTTCCAGTTCTAATAAGATCCAGTAATATGCTAGGAACTGTTTCTCAAAAGGCATAGCAATGGTCCAGAACCCCATGGGCTTTCATAGGCCTCTCTCACTGGGGCTTGCCACACTGCAACTTTTTCATCCCTGCCATCAGCAAAGCTGCTTGTACTATAGCCTAGATTTGCCATAGATCTCATTCCTGCTCTGGGCACCACTCCAAGTTGTCAGTCTTCTGTATCCCTAAGGCAAGAGAGGTATTCCTAGATGTGTAGTATGTTCCCTCAAAATCCAAAATGGCTCACCAAGCATTGTTTCCATCTTTGAAGTGGACAATGCAACATTCAGAAATTTGCCTTTTTCTTTGGAGAAAATATCTTGGCAAAGCCCTGACTATTGAACTCTATAAAATGTATTCAAGTGGTGGTTTTCTGAGTCTGCTTGGGCTTGTCTCCCACTCTGTGGAGCACAGTTGTCTTACCAAGGCCTCTAGCATATTAGTTGTCTCTTGTTCAACCTGTCTATTCAGCATGATGCCATCAAGAAAACGGATCAGTGTAATGTTTTGTGGGCTGTCCATAAAGTCCAGACCACTTTAGACTATATTATGATGGAAGGCAGAGAAGTTAACAGAGCCCAGGAACAAAACTGTAAATAAATATTTGCAAAGAAATCTTGCGTCAGGCAGAAATGGCTAGGTTTTAGCACCTCCTCATCCTCTGCCTAGCTCAGCCATTGGCTGGGAAGAGGGTAGAGGCCAGACCTAGTGTGGCTGCTGCTAGAATCCTGAAAGCTTGACTTCTGGAAGCTGTCAGCTCCTTCCACTTTTTGCCCCGCTGGAGAGGCCCAGCTTCCTGGTTGCCACACTGTGTTTACAGGGGTGGTGTTTAGTCTTTCCTAGTACTTTTGTGTGTTTTCCAAATTTTCTAAAGTGGGCATGTATTCTTTCTAAAATCAGGATAAAATAAACAAATACATGCACAAACACATTCCAAATACGTTTTATGTCCAGTTTTTTAGAACTGCCATCACTTCCTGCTTTTGTATGTTTGACAATTTCCATAATAACATCTCCCCCCCAAAAAACCTATTTGCAATAACTTTAATTATTACAAACATTAATTCATAGAACCTTTATGAACTCTCCCTTTGTCCATGTTGTTCACCGGTTTGTCTCCAGTACCTAGAACGACCCTGCCCCATTGAGTTATTTAATTTCCTTAAGTACAGATACTATTATTTTAGGTTCTGACTCCTCGGTGTATGAATAAATTCCAAGGTTGATCCATATTCTAACCTGATTGAGAGTGGGTAGTAGAGTATTTCTACTTCACTTACCTCTTCTTCTTAGGAAACACTATTGTAGCCATGCCAGAGTGAAAAGCAATCAGAAAAAGGAAGGACTGAGATAAGGATTTTGGAAGCAAAATAACAGAGTACAATATGTATACCAGAAATAAACTTCAGAAACTCATTTCTTTTATTTTGCACAGAGAGTGTCACCAAAATATGTTGTGTACATACACCACTCTTAATTTCCACACAATATCTTTATGTTTTCCAAAAGGATTTTATTCCCCAGCCAGAGTTCTTTGGCACATTTGTAGTTTCCATGGATTAAGACTCAAATGCCATATTAGATTACCTGGAATGGTTTTTCTTAATCCTCACCCAAGGATATTTTTTCCATTGATTTTTAGAGAGAGTGGGAGGGAGAGGGAGACACAGAGAGAAACACCGATGTGGTTGCTTCCTGCATGCGTCTGACCAGGGCCAGAAGCCTGAAACTGAGGGATGTGCACTTGACCAGAATCAAACCTGGGAATCTTCAGTCCATGGGCTGATGCTCTATCCACTGACCCAAACAGGCTCTAGGGCATGAAATTTTTATTATTATAGTTTCTAGGGAAAGAAAACTATTCTTAAACATTCTTTTTGATGTTCCTTTGCTAAAGAATCATTCTTCTGGTATAAAGAATAGCAATAGCTCTCATTTCCTGAGTATTTATTAGTGTAAAAAGCACTTTATGAAAAGCACCTTATTTAATGTTTACAACAACCCTATAAGAAAAATATTGACCACATTTCAAAATGAAGAAAATGAAATTTAAAAACGTCAATCACTTACCTAAGGCCATACAACTGGAAAATGTTAGAGTCAAGTTTGACCTGAAAGCATCCATTCTTAACTATTTATGGAGAGATATTATCTCCTTAGGAAACTAATTTGGATACAACATTCCTTAAATTATTTGTAAAGGCAAACAGAAAGAAACCATAAGGTTTCTGAGTATGTTATCATAACTATTTAACTTTATATTCTATACCTTACTCTAGAAATGTTAATACAAAAAATGCATCTAGAAACAGGCCTTATACTCTTCAAAAATTATCTTAAATGGGTCATAGAACTAAATGCTAAATACAAAACTATTAAAGTCCTAGAAGAAAATACCTTGAGTATGGCAATGACCTTTTAGATACAGCACCAAAGGCATTATCCTTGAAAGACATAGTAAGCTGAATTTTATTAAAATTAAAAACTTATGTTCTATAAAAAGCAATGTTAAGGGGATAGGAAGATAAGCCATGGAGTGGAAGAAAACATTTGCAAAAGACACATCTTATAAAGGACTGCTATTCAAAATATACAAGAATTCTGAAAACTCAACAATAAGGAAACAATTCAATTTTAAAAATAAAACAAAGACCTCAACAGACATCACACCGATGAAGATATACAGATACCAAAGAAGCATATAAAAATCTTCACATAATGTATCATCAAGGAAATTCAAACAACAGTGAGATACCACTACATACTATAAGAATGGCCAAAATCCAGAACACTGACAACACCAAATGTTGACAAAGATGTGTATCAACAAGAATTCTTATTTATTGCTGATATAAATTGTAAAGCCACTTTGTAAAGCAGTGTGGCAGTTCCTTACCAAACTAAATATACTCTTACCACACAATATTTCAGTCATGCTCCTTGGAGCTGAAAACATATATCCATGCAGAAGCCTGCATATGGATATTTGTAGGAGCTTTATTAATAATTGCCCAAACTTGGAAACAACCAAGATATCCTTTAGTGGGTGAGTGGGTAAACTTTAGTACATCCATAAAATGGGATGCTATTCATCACTAAAAAGAAATTAACTTGAAAAGTTCATTCCATGAAAAGGCATGAAAGAACCTTAAGTGCATATTCCTAAGTAATATGCCAATGTTGTGCTTTTTATTAGATAGGATATTTTACTCTAGAAATGTTAATACAAAGAAGCCAATCTGAAAAGGGTATGCACTGATCCAACTATGTGACATTTTGGAGAAGGCAAAACTATGGAGACAGTAAAAAGATTGGTGGTTGTCAAAGGTTGTGAGGAGCAGGAAAGGATGAATAAGTGGGACATGGACAATTTTTAGGCAGTGAAAATATGATACCATACTGATGGATATATGTCATTACACATTTGTCCAAACCCTTAGATTGTACAACTCCAAGAGTAAACTATGGACTTGGGTGGGGATGATGTATCAGTGTAGGTTCATCAGTTGTAACAAATGTACCACTATGTTGAGAGAAAGTTGATGATGGGGAAGGGCATGCATGGCATAGTGATATATGGGAAATTATTGTAGCTTCTTCTTAATTTGGCTGTGAACTTACAACTGCTGTAAAAGAAAAGTCTTTTTAAAAAGCACTGGTATAAAATAATATGTATAAAATTGTTTCATTGGGAATATAACTTACAGAAATGCAATATATTTGCTAATAACAGCACAAAGGACACAGGTGAGAATAATCTGTACTGGAGTAAGAAAATAATACCCAATGAATCTCGGCCCAATAACAGTAGAATATATATTCTCAAGTGACTGTGGAGCATTCTGTTGTTGTTGTTGTTGTTATTGTTAATTCTTGCCCAAACATATTTTTCCACTGATTTTTAGGGAGAGTGGAAGAGAGAGGGAATGACATCAATTGGTGGCCTCCTGCATGTGCCCTGACCAGGGCCCCGGTAGGAGAGAAGCCTGCAATCAAGGTATGTGCCCTTGACCAGAATTGAATCTGGGACCGTTTGGTCCGCAGGCCAATGCTCTATCACCTGAGCCAAACTGGCTAGAGCTGGAACGTTCTTTAGTATAAATCACACTAGGCTATAAAACAGGCTTCAGTAAACTTTGAAACATTAAAATCATACAAAATGTGTCCTCTAATCACAGTTGAGTGAAATTATAAATAAATAGCCAAAATAATCTGGGAAACTTATAAATACATGGAAATTAACCAACAGAGACCTAAATAGCCAAGGCATCAAAGAAGTCACAAGGAAAACTTAAAAATAATTTGAAATGAGCAGAAATGAAAGCACAACATTAAAAAATGTATGGGATGCTGCTAAAGTAGTAGTTAGAATTTTTTTTAAATTAAATTTTATTGGGGTGACATTAGTCAACATGAACATATAGATTGCATGTATGGATTAGTAATTTATAAAATCTGCGTGTAGGACCATGTGCCACCACCCCAAGTCAAATCTTCTCCTGTCACCTCATATTAGGACCCCTTTTTCACCCCACCTTCCTTCCTCTGGCAACCACCATACTGCTGTTTGTGTTCATAAGTTTCAGTTTTATACTCCACATATGGTTAAAATAATATAGTTCTTAGCTTTTTCTGTCTGACTTATTTCACTTCATATAATATTCTCAAGGTCCATCCATGTGTTGTAAATAATTCTATTTCATCCTTTCTAATGGTCATGTAGTACTCCATTGTGCATATGTACCACATTTTCTTTTTCAAAAAATATTTTTATTGATTTCAGAGAGGAAGGGAGAGAGAGATAGAAACATCAATGAGAGAATCATTGATCGGGAATCGAACTGCAACCCATTGGTTCATAGGTTGATGCCAGCCAGGCAGTAGTAGTTAGAATTTAAAAGATAAATGCCTATGTTAAAATAAAATAATAAGCTTTCACATCAATAGCCTAATTTTCCACTGTGATTTATGTAAGAGCAAAGTATCATAAAACAGCAGAAGGAAGGAAATAATAAAGATTAGAGTAGAAATGAGGGGAATAGAGAATAGAAAAATAATAGAGAAATCAACAAAAGCAAAAGTTGGTTCTTTGAGAAGTTTAATAAAAATTGGTAAAGCTTTAGCTAGACTGGTCAAGAAAAGTATAGAGAAGACTAAAATTACTAAAAGTAGAAATAAAAAAGGAGCCATTATTACTGACTCTAGAGAAATATAAAAGGATGCATCAGCCCTAGCCAGTTTGGATCAGTAGATAGAACATCAGCCTGAAGACTGAATGGTTCTGGGTTCGATTTCTGTCAAGGGCACATGCGTGGGTTGCAGGCTCGATCCCCAGTGGGGGTTGTTCAGAAGGCAGCCGATCAATGATTCTCTTATCATTAATGTTGCTACCTCTCTCCTCCTCTCCCTTCCTTTCAGAGTGCAAGTGAGCACAGCCTTCCTGTCTCCTAGCACCATCTTCCTCAAAGAATAGAGTGAAAAACTTTTTACAAAGTCGTTAGTGAAAGTCCTAAGCTTAACTGTTTTTAAATTGCTTGGACCTCTGCCAACATAGTTGGGTCAGAAGACACTATGGTCTACCCAAATTCTTCCCATCTCCCACTGGAAAAGGAAAAGGGGACTTGGTGAGCACAAAGACTTAGGAAGGGCCCAAATTAAAGTAAAAATGGTAATATCACAGCAATTACACACAAAAAATTACAATTACATAAAGACAAAATGATCCACCAAAGTAAAATATCATTATTTCAGGAACAGCAGCAAATGAAATGGTGACCCACTCATGCCAGGACTGATGATGCAGGTAATACAGTTCAGTCTAAGAATTATGGAAATTTTCTCTTTCTGTGCAACAAGCACAGTTGGAATTTTGCAGCATTCATTGGCAGCTCTGCTAACTGGCTAATTTTAGCATTCACTGAGTGAAATAAGTCTATTTAATAGTGCATTAGTCACCCATAATAATAAAAAAGAACTTTCACAAAGTCCATCAGAGTTTGGCAAATCTTATTTTGAGAATCACTGCTTTGCACCTGCGCATGGATTGTCATTTATCTACTTGGGCATATATCATATAACCTAGTATTAGCAGGGCCTTCTTCCTATCCTTACTGGAAAAAAAATAGTAAAGTTGAGTGGAAGCCCAATTACATCAAAGTCCAAAGCTTTTCTCATAATGTCTGCAAGTTTCCAAAGCTCTTCATATAATTTCTATAAATTTCAGGATTTTTTTATTATCTCTTCCGTGTGAGTTCCGTGTGAGAAGTCTTTGTACTGCAGCATCATAGTAACTCAGTCTCCTCTTTAATCCCAACATTAACAATAAAATCACCTCAGAAAGATGTTTTGTGAATATGTGTGGGAAGATAGATGAAGAGTGAAATGACAGTAAAACACACACTGTCAAATAAAGAAATAGATTTGCCATTCTTAAAATATGCTTCACTTCCCTCACCCTCCCTTCTCTCTCTCCTTCTTCCTGCGCCCTCCCTCAATTTTAGACTTTCACCAGCACTTCTCTTGATTCTCCTATTCTCTCTGTTCTTGGTTTTCTTTTCTCCCTTGTTTTGAACGATAACCTCATTCATTCTGTTGTCTCAGAAAGAAGAGCTTGAACACTTCTCTGAATGAATACTCAGGTCCTTGGGGTCTCGTCTTCCACTTATTCCCAATGTTGGTCTAGGAAAACTTCCTTGAGAATCAGCTGAGACTGCCATGTAGTAAACATGGCAAGTGATGTTGAGCTACCTAATGAGAAGGGGGCAAGAAGTGGGCAGAAGCATTTCTCAAGAAAGAAGTGGGCAGGAATGTGGTACAAAATGAGAATGTGTTCAGGAAGAATCACCTAAGGGAGTGGGCAAGTTAAGAGAAAAAGATGAGTGATGGGATAAGATAAAAAACTAAAGTGGAGAGCTAGCTCAGTTTTCAAGGAGAAGGACATCTCTTTTATTGAAACAGCATGAAAGGAGAGAGGTGGGAATATAGGTTAATTGCATTTGCAGTTGGCAAGGATAGTCAGGTGAGGTCATGAAAGTGCAATGACTTGGATTTTCTCAATAAAGTCAGGAACAAAGCCACCTGCTAATTGAGGCCAGGAATAGGAGAGGGCTTAGCATTGTGATTGGAGGTCATGAGGTACAGTGTTTTTAATTTATAATGTTAAAAGATCTTGTCCACCATATGAGTAGGAGCAGATAAGAAAAGTATCATGACATGGATCCTGGGCTGTGATTTTATGAGTCCAGTTAAATAGCAAATACAGCGATGGACCAAAAATGTCATCTAATGGGAGGTGGTAAATTGGAAGAAAATTATGTAGCTCAAACTGGATGTGAATAAGATAAGATATATTGGGAGCAAAAGAATTAGCTAGAAGAATAAGAGATTGTGTACACTATTAATGTTTAGGATATAGTAGAAGATGAGCTTTAAATTATGACATGGTCCAGAGTGTTGCCTATGAGAATTGTTTTTGTGGACTGTGGACCGGTATTGACAAAAGTCAAGAAACTCAAAATTTAGGATATTTGATTGGCGAAGGACAGTGTGGTTTTCAGGATGTAGTGCCAGCTAGCAATGAGGAATAAGACATGGATCTCATTGGGGAGTGACCAGGAGGCCAGAATATGACAGTAAAAAAGCTGTGGTGGAGAAGAAAACACTTTAATATTTTATAAGTCATTTTAATTTTTTAATGAAGTCATAATTTACATGAGATAAAAACCAGAAATTACTTATTTTGTATAAGAATCAGAGCCTCTATAAAGAATGGGTAAGAGAAAACACTGAGTTAGTGGCATAAGAGCAAAGGGACATAAGAGCAAATGCTACTACAGGGTTTGATGCTGACACCTCAAGGAGATTAAAACAGAACTCTAAATCCTGATAGGATGGTGTGCCCAGGAGTCTTTTTTAAAAACAAATTTTTTGTTGTGTTTTTGTTAATCCTCACCAGAAGATATTTTTCCATTGTCTTTACATAGAGTGAAAAGGAGGGAGGGGGAGAGGAAAGAGAGAGAAAAACATTAATGTGAAAGAGACACATTGGTTGCTTCTTGCACATGCCCTAATTGGGACCAGAGGGTTGAACCTGCAACCCAGGTACATGCCCTTGACCAGGAATCAAACCCATGACCCTTTGGTATGGGCCAATGCTCTAACCACTGAGCTTACCAAGCAGGGTTGTTTTTTTTGTGTTTTTTTTTAATAAAGGCAAAAAAGACAGATGGTCAGGTTCCTGCTAGCAAAAGTTGAGCTCTTGGAGAGAATCCAAGATGGCGGCATAAGAATCACCAATGTGTAAACACCTACACTGCTGCCTTGCATAACAATTTCAAAACTACAAGTAAAAGACAGAATGGACAGTATCCAGAACCACAGGAAAGCTGGCTGAGTGGAAATTCTACAACTAAAAGGAAAGAGAGGGGCTCATGAAGACCTAAAGGAGCTGCCAAAAGCTGAGGTATGGAGACACATGCGTGGAGAGAGCAGGTGCCAGATTGCCTGGATGGCTTTTTCTGGTGGGAGGGAGACGGAGACTCCCAACTGCATTGAAGCCCTTATCCTATGGCACTGAACCCCAGGTCCAGGCAAGACTCATACCGGGGGAGTCTGGACTGTGAAAAGGGAGAAGTGCACGGAAATTTAGGGGAATTGCAAAAGGGCAGAAGTCTGGTGGTGTGCGCAGCACTGCACGTAGAAGACTGACTGCTGATTGTGGCGCTGGCTTTCATGAGTGAACAGGAGACAGAGCATCCCAACTGTGCCACTTCTAACTCCATTAAATCCCAGTTTCGAGTGAAATCCTGGGGATCCAGACTCATGTGGTCCCAGAGTGCAGGGGGGAGCAGTCTAGTGGCACTGTGCGTGCGCACAGGGACCACTCCAGTGATTACCAAGAGTCACGTGAGACCCAGGAGCAGTGGAGGGCGGGGCCGACTGGGAGGCAAGGCAGTCTGTTAAACCCTGAGACTCCACCCATCCCAAGCTCAACAGAGAGGTTTTTGCAGTTTTGCAAGCCTTGTATCATAAGGCTGAATCTAACACAGAAGTTCTCCTGGTATAGTGAAAATGCAGAGACAAAGGAAGAGATCACAAACAAAAGAAATGGAGGAAAACAAATGATTGGATATAGAGTTCAAAAACAGGCTTATAAGGTTTTACAAGAATATCCTAGAAAAGATGGATAAATTTAGTGAGACCCAAGTGGAGATGAAAAAGGACTAACTAAATATGAAAAATGAGCAACTAGAGATGAAAAAGGACGAACTAGAAATTAAACATGTACTGACTGAAATAAAAAATATTATACAGCAACCTAACAGCAGACTAAAGGAATGCAAGAATCAAGTCAAAAAATTGAAATATAAAGAAACAGAAAATACTCCACTGAAAAAGCAAAAAGAAAAAAGAATCCAAAATAGTGAAGATAATGTAAAGAGCCTCCGGACAGCTTCAAGTGTACCAACATCAGAGTTGTGGGGTTGCCAGAGGAAGAGAGAACAAGATACTGAAAACCTATTTGAAGAAATAATGACTGAAAACTTCCCACATCTGGTGAAAGAAATAAACTTACAAGTCCAGGGTGCACGCAGAACCCATATAAAAGAAATCCAAAGAGGACTACACCAAGATACATCATAATTAAAATACCAACAGCAAAAGACAGGGAATATTAACAGCAGCAAGAGAAAAACAGTTCATTACCTACAAGGGAGCACCCATACAACTGTCAACTAATTTCTCAACAGAAACGATGCAGGCCAGATGAGAGTGGCAAGAAATATTCAATGTGATGAATAGCAAGAACCTACAACCAAGGATACTCTATCCAGTAAAGGTATCATTCAGAATTGAAGGGCAGATAAAGAGCTTCACAGATAAGAAAAAGCTAAAGGAGTTCATCAACTCCAAATCAGTATTATATGAAATGCTGAAAGGTACTCTTTTAGAAGAGGAAGAAGAAAAAGCTAAAAGATTTAATATTATGAACAACAAATACATATCTATCAACAAGTGAATCTAAAAATTAAGTGAATTAAAAATTTGATCAACAGAATAAACTGGTGAATATAATAGAATCAGGAGCACAGAAAGGGAGTGGACTGATCATTCTCAGGGGGAAAGGGGTGAGGGGTGTACAGGGAGAGACTGGACAAAAATCATACACCTATGGATGAGAT
>PVJN01015216.1:0-29649 GCA_004026805.1 Lasiurus borealis | reverse complement strand
CCCATAGGCATAATCCTCACTCAAAAAGGCAATCGCTATGCAAAAGAGACAGATGGTTAAACAAATAACTTAGAAGTACTTGAAAAAAGTTTCTTTTCTATGTGAAAAATTCCCATGGGAGTAAATGAGATAAATTATAGCAGAAAGCACATTGGATGTGGTGTGCAGAACAATCTAAAAACTCTGAAAACCTTTGCTCTCCTTTTTCAGAACACATTGTCCCTTCAGGGAAATGGAATTTTGCCTCTAATTTGACACTCTGTGTCTGATTTGATTTGGCAGATTAGCATCATACACATCCATATGAATTTCACAAATTAGTGAACAGGAAAATTCTCTCATTCTATGCAATTATTGGCCAATCCTAAGGAAGAAGCTGAATATTATATTTTTCTTTTCAGTTGCCATTCTTTATGTTTTTGGACAAAATCTATGAAAGGAGCAATTTCTTAAAAGGAAGACATCTGAATAAGTAACTAATTAACCAAATGTTTCTACTTTTGACCACAAGCAGCAAATGTTTAATTGCAAAGTATTTGACACTAAAGTTGTTAAAATTGTATGAATGATGAAAAGTTTGTTTTAAATGCCAGAGTACAGTATAATTTAAAAAAATAAAATTTTCATAATGAACTAGAATTTATTCATTCATTTGTTTACTTATTCAAGACAAATTTATACTGGGTACCAGAGATATAAGGAGCATTACTAAAGTAAAAACAATAAGTGTTTTTAGAAAAAGTTACTTGCAAGTATTAAATCCTAGATACTCCTGGTAGGAGGTAGATATGTTTCTTGTTTTTCAGTTCTTAAGAGAACTTTAGATATGGTCTTATCTGAATTTTATTCCAGTACTTAAATATTTGTAAACCCGACTGGGCATATTGCTTTATTTTGATGTAACATTATCAATGTTTAGAAAGAAAACAAACAAGGTAGCAAGCCAAAAGAAATATTCCTATGGCTTGCTTGCTGAAAAGTGGTGTGCTTTCAGAATCTCTTAAAAAGGGGATCGTATATTGCTTAGTCCAGTCAGAAAGGTAAAATCCATATACAAGACCCTTCAAAGCCATTGTGAGAGAAGTTGTGCGTGGGGACTGCAGGATTGTTGTTTGAAGAGCCTTCTTCAGGGAGCTATACATTTCATTAGTTAAGACTCTAATTTAGATGGAAGACTAATCCAGCCATCTCCAGCTTCCAAAATTAAACCGATTAGATTAGCATTAACTAAGAAGAAATGTCTGCTATCAGGATTCATTCTATTAAAACAGGAACTGAAAACCATGCCAATGAAAACTGCAAGCTTTCTTAGTACCATGTTATATCCTCTGAAAGTACCAGAGAATCTTTTCGGCTTTTTGGGGTAGGAATGTGGGCTTTTCTCTGGATGAGAGCACATTCATGAGAGAGGGCACACAGGATGCGAGTTGGGCCAGGACTGGTCCTGAGAGCAGATCACAGGGTGGAATGGAGATTAGCTCAGCACTTATTTTGCTGGCTCTGTTGGCATTGGTTAGTTTTTATTTCCTTTACTCATGGATTCTGTGTGGAAATTGAGGGCAACACAATTTGAATTCCAAGTATTTGAAAAATCATGAGAGCTGAGAACAGTTCCTAAAAGCCCAGATCTTTCTGAGCATTTTGAATATGCTGGAAATTGTAAATCTCCTTTTAGCAGCCTATGCTTAAGAGCCCCTAAGGAAAAGAGAACAATTTTTTATGGAAACTATCGTTTTGTATTACAACTACTGAATGTAGATGAGTTCTGCCAAATTGTTACAGAAAACTGGAATAATCAAACCATGCTTGGAGAGTTTGGAATTACATTTATTACACGTGGGTCCAGAGGAAAATGTTTCTCAAATTCTGGGCCCCAACATGCAGAAATTTTCCCTATTTATATGTTTTTACCTTCTTCGTCTCCCAAACATGGGATGTTTCCCACCCCTTTGCAAGTTCTTAAAGGGCCCCTATGTGCTGAGGCCTTGAGACCTCAACCAAAGGCCCGGCCTTGTGCCAGCACTAATAATTTTATCCAGGAAGGTTTGATGGCCTCTCTGAAATGAAAATAGTCTCATTTTCCTTATTATTTAAGCAAGCAAGCATTTACAGAAGCCAATAGCAAGGCTAAAATTTCAAACAGCAGTTTTTATATCATTTGGATGCTTCAAAATTATTTTACTCATCTCCAAATTTAAACTTAAATCTTTGGCTGAATCTTCTAAAATTTCCAATAAAAACTCATACAAGCAGCAAAAAAAGTACATGTTGATACATATAAAATAGAGACCTATTTTAAGCACTAATATGAAGGAAAAAAGTAAGTGTAATATTAAGGGAAAACCTATATGAAGATCCTGTGGGATACTAAAGGTCATGTCATGATGTGTGTGTGTGTGTGTGTGTGTGTGTGTGTGTGTGTGTGTGTGTGTATGTATATATTTTTTAATATTTGAGAAAGGTTTTTATTTTGGTCAACTGTTGCTATTAGGACAATTTGGGTTGCAAGCATGGAAGGCACTTGATTATGAGCTCAGCCAACGCTGGATTCAAGACCTCCAAAATATTGTTAGCATCTCTCTTACATCTTTTCTCATTTTCCTCCTCTGCTCTGCTTTTCTGCATGTTGGCTTTATGCTCAGGCAAGTCATTCTTCCCATTGAGTTCAGAAAGATGGTCATCAGCAACTCCAGGCTTAATTCAACCAGATGGTGGCCTCAATGAAACAGATTGTCTTCTTCCCAATGATTTCAGGGAAAGTCTTGGAAATCACATTGATGGGCCTGGCTGGGCAGGTGCCTGTTCCTATACCAAACAGTTCATAAAAGAAGATATGCAAGTAGCCAGCAAGCATATGAAAAAGGTGTACTATACTTAACAATGCCTGGATCGGGAGCCAAATGTAGAACTGCAAGAACTGCATCAGCATCTCAGGCAACAAAACAGTATGTAATTAGACTGTGTGAAAAATGGTTTCCAGGTGCCTAAATGGTATGCTGTTAGCAAAAGAAGAGGAAAGCAATATTGGCCCAGTAAACACAATAGGTTGAAAGAATTAGGAGACAAGTTTAAATTTCTCCTACTGATAAGATTTTATTATAAGAAGTCACGTGGAAATAAGGGTAGGCATGAAACAGTCTCAACCAACAGTCTTCATGGAGAAATGAAGCACAGCTCCTGATAAAGCTGTAGTGCCAGTGGTCTATCTGGAACTAAACAGCCACTCTAGAGATTACCACATGCTGGATGCATGCTTCCTGATCTATTTTTTAAGACTGGTCCTTTTGGTGCTCTGTTTCTTCTTCTTCAGTAGCTCCTAATTCATTTCTGCTATTCATTTTCTTTTTTTAAGATAAGAAAGAATCATTGATCGGCTGCCTCCTGTACACCCCACATTAGGGATCAAGCCTGCAACTAGGGCATGTGCCCTGACTAGGAATCAAACTGTGAATTCCTGGTTCATAGGTTGATGCTCAACCACAGAGCCACACTGGTTGGAAACCATTTGAATTTTTAAATCAGTTTGTCAGTTTCCACAATGAAGAACCTGCTGGGATTTGATTGGAATTACACAGAGTCTATAGATAAATTTGAGTAGAATTGACATTTAATCAATATTGATTCTTCCAATTTTAAAAATGCTATCGGAGCATCGGCCTGCGGACTGAAGGGTCCCAGGTTCGATTCTGGTCAAGGGCATGTACCTTGGCTGCTGGTATATACCCAGTAGGGGGCATGTAGGAGGTGGCTGATTGATGTCTCTCATCGATGTTTCTAGCTTTCTATCCCTCTCCCTTCCTCTCTGTGAAAGATCAAGAAAATATATTTTTTAAAAATGCTATTGCTCTTCATTCTTTAGGTCTGCTTTAAATTTCCTATTGATGTTTTATTTTCTCCCCAGAGTTTATTTCTGGATATTTGATTGGTGTAGCTATTTAAAATGATATTTAAAATTCTTTTGAATTCTGACATTCATTTTACTAGTATCTTGCTCTTCCATGTCATCACCAGTAACAGTTTGAATAATTATGATACTACTGTATATCAAGAAGGACCCATAGCCCCTCTTCCTCTATACTCTTTAAATACTGTTCATCCCAATTCAGATCTGATTCTATTTTAAAGATTCAGGTTCGTTTCCTAAGGCCACTTACAGTACCCATTACTGTGTCTGAGTCCCAGTAGGAAAACAATGGCATACTCAAATTGGGTAATTTGAAGAGAGTTTTACAAAAGGGCTATAATAGTGCATGCAGAATAAGGCAAACCACAAAGAATAGTACAACCCTCTGGTACTATAAACAATAGAGTTACATACTTGAAGAGACAGTGAAAGGGAGCAGTCGATGGTTAGAGAGTCAGCTGATAAAAGACCTTTGACCAAGAGATGCTGCCCCAGCCCACGGCATCTCTGAAGGGAGATGGGGAAATAAATATCTCAGATCTCTTCTCCTTCCCTCTGACCTCCTATCAGGAATCTTCAAACCCAAACCCAAGTATAAACAAAAATTAATAGGGCAGAAATGTATGAGGCATATAATTAGAGTAGTACATTTACATAATACTTTCTTATATATTACCTTTACACACAAAAGATAACACTCTTCTATTATAAAAAATAAAAGTTATCTCCTAATTTGCTGTCACAGCACCCTATGTACATCTTTATTATCATAGCTCTCCTTACACTATTCTACTTGCCTGTTTTCCACTAGACTGAGAGTGATTTAGCAGGGTGGCTATGTCTGAGTTTTATATCTCCAGTGCCTGGAGAAACATCTGGCAACTGTGCCTCTATAGTTATGCACAGAATACCTGGATAAGCAACTAGATAGCTGTCATAGTCTGCCTTCATTTAATCCACCTACTGTATTATCTGGCCTTCTCCAAACACTCTGAAAAATCCAAACTGTTACCTATGCTGACTACCAGGTCACTCTCTACAACCCCCCCTCCCACCTATCCTGACCCAGACAAGAAATATCAGCATCTTCTGATAACTTGTAAGAAATACAAGACCAAGTGGGCTAAAATTCTGCAATTTATGTTTTAACAAGCCCAGTGGCTGATTAAGCCCCATGGCCAATCCATTTGCATCTTGGTCAGAAAATTCTTTGTCCTGACAAAGGGTACAGAGCACAAAAGAAAGAGGAGTCAGAAAGAAGTGGTAGCAGAAACTGCATCACCACCATACCATCAAAAAGAAGCCTTGGTTCCCCAAGGCCCTTCCTTAAAGAACCCTCTTTCACTTTCTTCTCAGAAATCTGACTTCCATGATGGTCTACACCCTGAGTTCATTGGACCCAGAATGGAAACCTGATTCCCTCTTCCCTATAAATATGGATATGTTAACGTTCCTATAAATATGGATATGAGATATAGAGTCTCAAAATCTTCTCTGAAAACATGAATTGGAAAGGCCCTACAACTTGGTGGCTGGTGGGTGGCCATATTCTCTCATGTACTGGGAAAAGCAGAAAAAGCCAGCCTGGAAGAGGAAAAAAGGAACATTTGCACAGAGAGAAACAGAAACAAGAGATTGTGTGCAGGTGGGCAGAATACGTTTGGTTCATAACTTTCCAGTTCCTAGTTCTAGTCCCATTGGAGAAGTCTAGCTGTATTTCCTGCCCTTAGGGTCCATAAACTGCCCCTGTGTCCTTCTATTAAATTGCCTCTCCCCAACCCCACACCACCAGTTGGTTTCAATAGGCTCCTGACACTATTCTTGAAGTAAAAAGTACCTAGTGCCAGGCATATTCATGAGAATATTGAAAAGAAACATTGGCAATTCATATAATGGCTATGTGGTTTAAAATCTGAACGTTAAGCAATGGCAGATAAAGATAATTTACTGATTAGTGACACAGTTTCTGGCCTGCGAGGCGTGACATTCCAGCATGAAACAGAAACAACCCAGTATCATCCAAAAAAAAAAAATAGAAGGAGGAAAGAAAGTAAATATAAGTAGAATTAGGGAAAACATTAAAGAAGAGACATTTAGACTAGAGCCATGGTCGGCAAACTGCGGCTCGCAAGCCACATGCGGCTCTTTGGCCCCTTGAGTGTGGCTCTTCCACAAAATACCACAGCCTGGCAAGTCTATTTTGAAGAAGTGGCATTAGAAGAAGTTTAAGTTTAAAAAAATTGGCTCTCAAATTTCAATCATTGTACTGTTGATATTTGGCTCTGTTGACTAATGAGTTTGCCAACCACTGGTCTAGAGCAAAACAGAAACTCATAACCTTTCTTAGCCAAGGCATATTTAAAACAAATTTTATTGATCAAGGAATTGGGAATTAATGTTAGGAGCATTTTATAGCATTTGTTTATTATATAGTAGAGGCTCAGTGCACAGGTTTGTTCCTGGTGGAGTCCCTCAGACTGGCCTGCTCCCTTTTGCAATCCAGAATCCCTGAGGGACGGGGGTTGGGTGTGTGTGGGGGGTGGGGGGGCGGGAAGAGTAGGAGTTCACACTGCAGGATTTTGGTGATCTCCTGCAGGCCAAGCCGAAACCCGGCAGTCCCACATTCCCCTGAAGAATGTAGCAGTGCCAAAGTGGCAGAGGGGCAAAGGAGGAGCCCCAGCTGAGGCGGGGCGCACCTCATCCTGGCCTGCTGAGCCTTCCATCACCACCACTCACTCTCACTTGGTAGCTCTGTTGCTGCAGCTGTATTCCTCGGCCTTGAGTCCGACTTGTAGCTGAGCAGCACTTCTGCTGTGAGAGCATATTGACCACCAGGGGGGAGCTCCTGCATTGAGTGTCTGCCCCCTGGTGGTTGTTCCGGCCGTTCAGTTGTAATGGTCACTTGGGCTTTTATATATTAGGACTAGAGGCCCCTTGAACGAAATTCGTATATGGGGGTGGTGTCCTTTAGCCCAGCCTGCTCCCTCTCCAATCTGCAACCCCTTGAGGGATGTCTGACTGTCTCACAATTCAGGACTGCTGGCTCCCAACTGCTCTCCTACCTGCCTTCCTGATTGCCCCTAACCACTTCTGCCTGTCAGCCTGATCACCCGCTAACCACTCCCCTGCCAGCCTGATACCTAACTGTTCCCCTGCCAGCCTGCTTGGCCCATGTACTGGGAAAAGTAGCCCCATGTATTGCCCTATCCTGTGAGCCTGGTCATACCCAACTGCCATTTCGTGCAGGCTTGATCACCCCTACTGCCCTCCCTTGCAGGCCTGGTCCCTCTCAAATGCCCTCCCCTGCTGGCCATCTCATGGTGGCCATCTTGTATCCACATGGGGGCAGGATCTTGTAACCACATGGGGGCAGTCATCTTGTGTGTTGGAGTGATGTTCAATCTGCATATTACTCTTTTATTAGATAGGATAAAGGCCTGGTGCATGGGTGGAGGCCAGCTGGTTTGCTCTGAAGGGTGTCCTGGATCAGGGTGAGTGTTCCCTTGGGGCATGGGGTGGCCTGGGCGAAGGGCCTATGGTGGTTTGCAGGCTGGCCATGCCCCTCTGTCCAACCAAGCAGAGGCCCTGGTATCTGGAATTTATTTATCTTCTATAGTTGAAACTTTGTAGCCTGGAGCGGAACCAAGCCTTCTGCTCCCCCAGCCATTGAAATTTTGTTGCCGTAAGCACCCGCCAGGGTGTGTGAAAAGCTTGGTTTCCTCCATCACCAGGGGCAACCCAAGCCTCTCTCCTGTTCTCTCTGTGGTCGTAACCATCTTGGTTGGAATAATTTGCATACTTGCTCTGATTGGCTGATGGGCGTGGCTGGTGGGCATGGTTTGTGAGTGTAGGAGAGGTCCAGTCAATTTGCATATTACTCTTTTATTAGATAGGATAATTACAGTATAATTATGATTAAATTAGTTCTTTTTTAAAATTTTTATTAATTTTTTATACATATCTCCCCATTGAACCCTCCCTCCCTGGCATACCCCAACCCCCCAGTGTCTATGTTCATTGGTTATGCTTATATGCATGCATACAAGTCCTTTGATTGATCTCTTATCTACCTCACCTAACTTTAATCTTCCTGCTGTAATTTCACTGTCTGTTTGAAGCTTTACTGTCTCTGTATCTATCCTTTTGTTAATCAGTTTATAATGTTCTTTATTATCCACCAATGAGAGAGATCATGTGGTGCTTCTCCTTCATTGACTGGCTTATTTCACTAAGCATAAGGCTCTCCAGTTCCAACCAGGTTGTTGCAAATGGTAAGAATTCCTTCTTAAAGGTTTAATCTCCAAAATCTACAGCCAACTTATACAACTTAATAAAAGGAAGATGAACGATCCAATAAAAAAATGGGCAACAGACCTAAATAGAACCTGTTCAAAAGACGACAGAAGGAAGGCCAAGAGACACATGAAAACATGTTCAAAGTCATTAATCATCCGAGAGATGCAAATCAAAACGACAATGCGATACCATCTTACACCCGTCAGAATGGCTATCATCAACAAATCAACAAACGACAAGTGTTTGAGAAAAAGGAACCCTCGTGCACTGTTGGTGGGAATGCAGACTGGTGCAGCCACTGTGGAGAACAATATAGAGTTTTCTCAAAAAACTAAAAATGGATCTCCCATTTGACCCTGTAATCCCACTCTTAGGAATTTATCCTAAGAAATTACAAACACCAATCAGAAAGGATTTATGCACCCCTATGTTCATAGCAGCACAATTTACAATAGCTACAATTTGGAAACAGCCTAGGTGCCCGTCAGCAGATGAGTGGATCAGAAAACCGTGGTACATCTACACAATGGAATTAAATTAGTTCTTGTGCCATCCTGTGGATCTAGTTGTTTTTCACAAGCCCTGTTGATATTTTAATGAAATCTGGAGTTGAAGAACCCCTCCTGCACCCCTTCTTTTCAGAACACTGGGAATGTGGACAGGATCAGAGGGGGAAGTATCAGATGAGCAAACCCACTTACAGAATACTCTTTTAACAAGGCTTATTTAGACCTGGGAATAATGTAGAAAACACCTAAATGTAGCAAAGGTTTCCTCCTTCACGCATGTCTTTGTGTTTTCTCCTAACCATGTTAAGAAAAGAAAACAGATGGGGAAAGTATACTTCAAAGGATGCAAAGGAAGAGGGTAAACTGCAATTCAGAGGAAAACTAGACTGAGAGCATCTCTGTGCAAGCACTGGGGTAGGGCTTTGGGACTGAAGCAAGAAGGCTGCTGGGGAAACCAGAAGTTTCCGGCCCAGCTAAATGGATGTGTAGCCTGGGACTGGGGAGGAAGAGGACACTGGGAGGTGGAGGTTCTCTTCCTCTTGCCCCCACCACTGAAGCCTTTCACTTTCAGAAAGGACAGAAGGAAGGGTGGGATTCTTTTGGGCTGAGGCAGAATCTGATGGAAAAGCAATAAAGGAGTACAAATTATATATATATATAAAAAGTTAAAATGCAAGAGAGAAGGGATACTTTCAGCCACATGAGGCGGCTGTGTGTATAAGTCAGAAAGGGTCGAGCCTGTGCATAATCTTTGGCCAAGGAACAGACTTTCAGTGTAATGATTTCAGTGTAAGCAGAGCAACTCCTTATTTACTTTTTAAGAAGTCATTTAAAAATATTTAAAGAATTAAGAGTGCAGAACCTGGTGTTAGACTAATAGGGTTTCAAAAACTGGCTTTGCCACTAATAAGCTCTGTGAATTTAGTTAACTTAATCTCTCTAACCTTCCCTTTATTGAAGTGGCAATGCTAATTAGCACATAAAAGGACTGTCCTAGAAATAAGCAATATAATGTGTGTAACAAAATTGAATGTCTCGTACACAGTAAGTGCTATAAGTGTGGCAGCTCTAGCTCTGGATAGAGCTCATGTCTCCTATACCAAGAGCTGATTTGTGCCGGCTTCTTTTTACATTTTTACTAGTTTGATGCAATTAAAGCTACCATTAGTAATACAGCAATTTATGCTTTATTCCTATATTGTGTTTCCTTATGATTTTCAAATATATATATATTTTTTATTGATTTCAAAGAAGAGAGACAGGGAGAGAGAGAAACATTGATGATGACAGAAAATCATAGATTGGCTGCATCCTGCACACCCTGCCCAAGATCAAGCCCACAATCTAGGCATGTGCCTTGCCCAGAAATTGAATCGTGACCTCCTGGTTTATAGGCCAATGCTCAAGCACTGAGCCACACCAGTGGGACTTCCCTATGATTTTTATCCATCCCCAGAGTTGACATGGACATATTTTATATCAATCAATCATGTAAAACCTGTAGTCCTAATCGAAAGTAGTTACATTTTCTGTTTTAAGAACAACTTGTTTGTTATAAAAATGTAAATTTCTAGTAGATGTACACTATCCTATATAATAAAACCATAATATGCAAATCAACCAAACAGCAAAATGATGACAAGTACTGACCACAGGGGGCAGGCGCTCAATGCCAAAGCTTTTTCCTGGTGGTCAGTGCCTTCCACAGAGGGAGCACTGCTCAGCCAGAAGCTGGGCTCATGGCTAGAGAGTGCAGTGGCCTCTCCTGCCTCTGCTGCAGGCGGGCACTAAGGAGAAAGGGGTCCCAGACTGGGAGAGGGCACAGGCTGGGCTAAGGGATGCCCCCCCAAATGTACCAAAGATATGGCCCTGGCCAGTGTTGTGAAGTAGTTAGAGTGAACAAGGATCTCAAGTTTGATTCCCAGTCAAGGACACATACCTGGACCACATCAGGGCATGTGCAGGAGGTAACCTATCAATATGTCTCTCTCACATTGATGTTTCTCTCTCTTTTCCCTTCCCTCTCTTGCTTCCACTCTCTCTGCAAAGCAATGGAAAAATATCATCGGATGAGGATTAACAAAAAATAAAAAAGATATGTAAGAAAATAAGCTTCATACTATCTAATAAAAAGGAAATATGCTAATTGACCATCACTCTGTCACAAAGATGGTTCCGCCCACAGCTAAGGACAAGTTCCCATAAGGAGCCTTAACGAGCAATCAGCAGGAACCTGAGGCTACTTCCTTCCCCTCCCCTGGGGCTTGACAGGGGACCTCAGGCCCTGCCCTCCACCCAGCAGTGCTTGACAGGGGAACACCCCCAACCCTGGCATCAGGCTGGGGGATCTCAGGCCAGGCCATGGGACCTGAGGCCACACGTCCCACCTGGTGGGGTTTGATGGAGGACCTCAAGGTGTGCTTCCTGTCCTGGTGCTGGGCTAGGGGACCTCAGGCTGCTCCCACTTCTCCAGCACCAGACCTGGGGACCTCAAGCCATGCCCCCCACTAGGTGGGGTTTGATAGTGGACTTCAGGCAGTGCCCTCCATCCTGACACCAGGCTGGGAGACCTCAGACTGCAGCCACCACCTGGTGGGGCTTGACAGGTAACTTCAGGCCATGCCCCCCTGTCCTTACACCAGGCCAGGGAACCTCAGGCTATGTTCTCTGTCTGGCAGGGCTTGATAAGGATGGGACTGACCGGGTCTGGATCTATCCCAATGGGAGGGGTCTCACATGATTTTGAGGTGCATGTGGGTGGGCAGGGACTTGACTCTAGGTGCCATGGTGTGCGCTAGAGTCTGACAGGAAGAAGGTTTTCATACACATTTTACTATTTTTTTTTTCATCTCTGATGCTTCTATTATAGAGAAAAGGCAAATAGCAATAGTAAATTATTTCCTCTAACTAATCCCCTTTTAATGTGCATGAATTTCATGCACCAGGTCACTAGTTATTTTATAATCACCTTTCTCTTTTGCCTTCTTCCCCTAAAAAAATAGCAATACCGGAGAAACCAAGATGGCGGCATAGGTGAACACCTAAACTGCTGCCTTGCACAACAATTTCAAAACTACAACTAAAATACAGAATGGACATCATTCAGAACCACAGGAAAGCCGGCTGAGTGGAAATTTTACAACTAGAAGGAAAGAGAGGGGCTCACAGAGACTCAGAGGAACTGCAAAAAGCTGAGGTACGGAGACATGCACATGGAAAGGACAGGCAGCAGAGTGCCTGGCTGGCTTCTTCTAGAGCAGCGGTTCTCAACCTGTGGGTCACGACCCCTTTGGGGTTGAATGACCCTTTCACAGGGATCACCTAAGACCAGTGGAAAACACCTATTTCCCATGGTCTTAGGAACCAACACACTGCTCCTCGGTGTAGCAAAGTGTAGCAATGTAGTTTACTGTTGTCATATGAAGACTGTTACCCATGATTCAAGACAAAATTTCATTTATTTGTAATTAGAAATAAATATTTCACAATATATAATTACATGTTTTTTTGTGATTAATCACTATGCTTTAATTATGTTCAATTTGTAACAATGAAAATACATCCTGCATATCAGATATTTACATTACAGTTAATAACAGTAGCAAAATTACAGTTATGAAGTAGCAACAGAAATAATTTTATGGTTGGGGGTCATCACCACATGAGGAGCTGTATTAAAGGGTCGCGGCATTAGGAAGGTTGAGAGCCACTGTTCTAGATGAAGCAGGAAACCTGGGTTCCACGTGACTGCTGGCGGCCAAAGGGAAGCCAAGGGGAGGAAGGCCTATTCTTGCATGTATTTCAGCATTGGGCCTCTAGTTTAATATAAGCCAATAAATCTTTGGGTTTGTTTGTAATCCACAAAAACATTTAGACAATCTTAACTGTTAAGCAGTACCAAGTCTATTCTCTAGGCGGCCATAGACTCTTACAGTAGAAGCCAGAGCACTGTTGTTAGAGATACATGGGTTTGACTTCCAGCATTTCCTTTTATTACCTCTATAATCATGGAGTTTATGTTGAAATAATAATTCAGGTAAAGTGTTGAATCCCAGGGCTTGACACACATAGTAAACATTCAATAACTCTTAGCTCCATAGCTTCACACTGTGTAATGACTACACACATGCAGACAATGTAGGAGATGTCAAGTTGTTGGCCATGTACCCTTTAAAATTTTGTTTTTAAACAACTAGGGGAGGGTTATGTGTATTTTCTCCTATCCTAATTTTTCTACTAATAATATGATGTTTTGAGAAAAATAAAATATCTGATAGCTGGAGTGGGTCTGTTGGTTGAGCATAGAAAGTTTACTAGTTAGATTCCTTGTGAAGCACAGGCCAGGTTTTCTGGGTATAAGCCTAATGGGTGGGGGCCATGCAGGCGGTACCAATCAGTGCTTTCCTTTTTTTCCTGTCTTTCTTTCTATAACAATCAAATAAAAAAAACCTTAAAAACAAGATACCCATTTAGATTTGTGGTCTTCAGGAATAATTGAAATAATGCTTTTCACTTCAGGGAGTATTCTGAGCTTCATGAAATATGAAATTATTTCTCAAAACAAGAGATCAGTTACAGATAACACTTACAAGCAACCTGTGACCAGCCCCCAAATTCTAAATTTGTCACTTTCCAGTACCACTGGGAATCTCCAACACCAATATTTGCAATAATCGATTAATGATTGAGATACTAATTCCACCTGTTGGACCTGAAAAATTAAGTTAACCAAAGTGCACCATGCCTAATTATGGCTGAATTTAGCCAATGAAAGCCCAGGCCAGGGGGATTATCCAGTGCTGATGGGTTTGGGCGTTGCTTCCAGGTGCTCATTGTGATCTTTTTGTTCTGTTAACCTATAGGCTCCAGCACTGGGTCACAACTAGGACCAGACTTCAGAGGCACTGTCCCCATGGTGCAGGGGTTTGTCTAAAGCTTGCTGAGCATCAATAGTCAGCATTGAGGCCTATGTGCCTCCCAGACTCCATTTTGCTTCAAGAGTTCTACTCAGCTTCACTTCATTTACCCTTCAACCTTGGGTGGTGGTGCCTGTCAGGTCCTGAAACCCAGGACACTGAGTCCAGAGCAGTGAGTCTTTTTGGGTGATATATGTTGTGATGGGTGAAAAAGGGTCACAGTCTGTAGTGCCACCTTGTAAGGTTTTGGTTGGTGTAGCTGATCTGGGAGGATTTGGGGAGTCTGGGCTTGTTTCGTACTAAAGGCAACAAAGAAGATGAGGCAAAGTATTTGGTGAGAAGTTTCCGTTTCATTCTCAGGATCCTAAGGCCTTCCATAGTGGAGAATAAAAGAGGGACATTGTCTGAAATAGGATACTAACCTCTTCCCATTTTCTGGGAATGAAACTAGAAGGCAGAGGATACCAGTTGGGGGAAGGAAGAAGTCCTTTGAAAGATAGAAAACTATGCAAGAGTGTGCCCTTAGGACTGAGACCCTGACATAATGTGGTCATCTCCAGGTCACCTTAAGGAACTGGGGAAAGGTACTGAGCAGGCATAGCCATGAATCCTAGTGGGGTTGCCAGGTTTTCAACAGACCTTTAATTTCCACAGATTCCTACAAATGCAGAATTGAATAGAGGTTCTGGTTTGTGGAGCTTATTCCAGAGCCTTACACTCTATGACCTCTGAGATAGTGAAGTCCTGGGACAGCCTTCCACTCTTTTAGGCTTTTGGCCTGGGGTCCTTGAATAAACATTAAGCCAAGAATCCTAAGTCCAGGTCCAGGGTTGTATGAAGTGCTCCCTGATTTTGCCAATTAGAGGAATGAGACGTGGGAGGTCCTCCCAGAAAGTTTAAACACATGGAGTAAAGACCAAACCAGTTCAAGGACTTGCAGGCATCCTCTTTTTTTAAAAAAAGGGAAATAGTAAAATGGGATAAAATCAGATCTAGAGGAGCTTTGTGACAACTTGGAAGTCTGCTCTGCAGGTGATGGGAACACAGGGGATTTGGAGCAGTGGTGGCAGGTGATCTGAACCAGGTCTCATTAGACACCTGGTGGCTGCAGCATGATGAACAATATGCCTGTGAGGGAGGAGGCAGAAAGATTAGGAAGGAAGCATCTGTGATAGACTGGGTGCATGTGATGGCAACTGACTCATGATGGTGGCTGTGGAGATGGAAGTAGCAGTTGCATTCTGGATCGGTGATTTAGATGTGGCCACCTGAATTTTCTAATGTTGACGTTGAAAGAGACAGAGAGGTAAGAGTCAGAGTTGACATTAAGGCTTGGATTTAGCACCTGAATGTATGAAAGCACCAGTAACTCAGATGTAGTAGGAAGTGTTACGTTCATAGGAGATACAAAAACTTTTACTTTTTGGCCTGTTAGCATATTTCAGAGAGCAGTTCAATACCGTCTGTCTAAGTTGTGTGCCAGAACCTGCATAAGGGGGTGACGATAAGAAAAGACAGACAAGAAAAGATGGGGTTGGGAGGTCTGAGACTTGAGTCTACAGCACCAAGTTTATTTCCAGTACAGTATTTAAGCACAAACAGAGAAGGGAGTTAGTTACACAAATCAGGTATTTGCAAACACAGTCACTGACCTTCTGAATAATCAAGACATTGCAAGAAATTGCACATAGGCATCAACATTTTTTTCATCCAAGCTGTTTAGTTATGTCTAAAGTCTGCATTCACATCTCTGTTTATTAAACTGAAGGGTGAGAAAGCAGAGACTCATGTCCAGAGCCTGCATTCAGGTCTCTAGGATCCCCGTATGCCCAGGGCAGCTCCTCACATCTCCCCCTTCTCTTTTCAATAAACAGGAGAATTCTTATGAGCTTTCAATTGTAAATTAGTAGAATGCAAGGCTGCTTTCACTACACCAATATTGTTTAAAATCATATGGAGAAATAGTGGAGCAAAGAATAAGATAATCCCTACAAGACCTAAAAATCCCATCACCATAATAGCGAGATGTTGAAAACTAGTCAAGGATGGTACTTGTCCTAGCAACCTTTGAACAAAATCTTCAGCATCTTTAGCAAGTTAGTATTTAAAGGAGGTGCATCTCTTATGCCTAGCATTTCATTGTGTAGCTGCAGTAAGTCCAAGGAAATATTTTGAGAATGCCAGATACCGAATAAATGTTTTTGTATTTTCTCCCAGGCATGCTGGCTCTCATTATAGATCATGGATGTGACACATATCCATTGATAATTAGCGTGGCATTTCAATTGACTCCTAAGCTTAAGTCCTTGAATTTGCTCTCCTAAGATCTGTACAACATCATACAGAACATTCAGCTTTTCTTCAAATTTTCTGTCTATATTTTCTTGAGTTTCTAATGCTTGGAAAACGTTCTTAGATAAATCATTAACATAGTGCGCTGTGTGGATGGTTTGTGTTAAAGCAACAGCATCCACGGTTGCTGAGGCAATAAGGGTAATGAGTGCTGTCACTCCTGCAATGAACAATCCTATAAATCTTTTAGAATGGGCTAGCGCTGTATTAAGTTCTTTCCATATCTGTAAACCCTTATCATCATACCAAGGAGTTGTTATGTTAACAGGAATCATTACAAATGCAGGCTGATATAAGACTACTACTTTAACTCCTTCTACCTGAGTAATACAATTTTTCAAGCTGCAGTTTATGCAAGATACATTATACATTGAATTCTGAAAAGCAATACTAACATTTCCTACTAATAAAGCATATGGTTCTGGTACACAAACAGTTATGTTAGGCATATCTTCATATTTATAAGCTTCCTTTCTGATTTCAGTTCTTTCCCTGATATCTCCCCTACTAACCCCTAACTTCCACAAATCAGTCTGATATGTCTTACAATTAGTAGTCCATATCCCTCTTTCCAAACCCCATGCTGGGCCAGTCTGGCGTCCTTTTGTCAGTCTGCTTGGAGCCCAGTCATACATAGTCTCATTAGTTCCTGTTATAATGGACTTAGTTGCATTGCCATAACATCGTCTCCACAACCGTCGATGATGAGGCTTAGGATGGTCATCCTTACAGGGTATAAAGTTCTTAGGCTTTTTCAGTGATAATTCAGTTCCATCCTTTTCAGGGTATATCATTATATATGTTTTGTTTTCTGAGTCTAAGGTAAAAATTGTACTCACTAACTTTAGACATCCAATTCTGTCTCTATCTTGTTTTGCATTAATTAGACAAATAGGACATTGAACACTTAACCCCGTATATGAGTAATTAGAAAAAGAAACTTCTTCTATATGATGATTAGATGGCAATCCAAGTATCACAGTGTCGTTTACATACACTGCCTGGCACAGCCCTCTCTCCCCACATTACAGGATGTAGCAAGGGTGGATCAGGAACATAAGCCCAGTATAAATCAGCGGTAGCAGGTTGCGCCTGCGCTGATAGAAGCGCCAACATGGCTAAAAATAAGGTGTGAGGTGTAACCGGCTTCCCAGTGCTAGCAACCAGCTGCTGGGCGCCCCAAGTGAGATTCTTCACTTGTCCCCAAGTGGGTAATTCCGCCCTCTTGATGGAGGTCATGGACTCTGGATGTTCAGTATCACTCAGCCATAGTTTCCTCATTTTTCCCTCCAAGCTCTGGTCCTGATTGATGTACCAGCTTTTCTGGGAGCCAGAGCGGACCTTCAGCATCCTGTGGAAAAACACAAACATGCCCTCGCCCCCAAATTAGTACTGGATTGGGCCCATGCCATTGTCCTGTAAGAGGATCCTTCCAGCGGACCTGTGCATAGGTATGCTGGGTGGTGGTACACCAAAATCTCTGAGCTGCAGATTTTCCATTAGAATCCAAATTTTAAAAATTTAAAATAAATAAGGCATGATTAAGGTAATTTTGTGGTGTCAGGGGGTACAGCTCCCCCCTTGTTATTTTTTGCAATTGCTGCTTTAGAGTGCTCTTAGCTCTTTCCACAATTCCTTGTCCTTGAGGGTTATAAGGAATTCCAGTTTTATGAATTATTCCTAATTGTGTACAGAATACTTGGAACCTCTTTCCAGTATAACCAGGCCCATTATCAGTTTTTATACTCTTAGGTTGTCCCATGGTGGCAAAGCATTTTAAGCAATGAGCAATACAATGCTTGTTCGCTTCTCCTGATTGTAAAGTGGCTAATATAAACCCAGAAGATGTGTCAATAGTAACATGTACGTACTTTAATTTTCCAAAACTAGGTATGTGAATTACACCCATTTGCCATAAATGATTGGGCAGTAGGCCTCGGGATTGACTCCTAGTTGTGGTACTGAGAATAATTCTGGGCAGGACTGACATTGTTTAACTATTTGTCTAGCTGCTTCTCTGGTAATTTTAAACTGAAGTCTGAGGCTGTTACTATTCTGATGATGTATGGCATGAGAGTGCTCTGCCAATTGTTCTTGGGTGAACAAAACTCTTGTAGCCTGATCAACTATATCATTGCCTTGAGCTAGAGGTCCAGGTAAGCCGGTATGAGCTCGAATATGGCCAAAATAACATTTTTTTGTTCTTGGCTGGAGTTTTTTCTGGATAGCTCTAAATAAACCTTGTACATTGCTGTTAAAGGTCCCTATAAAGGGAATAGTTTCTATAACTTGTAGTGCTCTGCCTATATATTGACTATCAGAATACAAATTGAATCACTGATTAGGTACCTTTTGAATAGCAGCAAGAACAGCTTGTAGCTTGACCTCCTGTATGGAGTGGCGCCCAGTTTTCCAAGAAATTGTTTCTCCCAACATAGTATAGGCTGCAAGTTCCATTGGAGGGGCCATCAGTGAATATTAATAGTGCATCTGCCAATGGCATGGCAGACACTTTCCCAGGAAAAATAAATTGATGTAGACTGGCAAATTGTAACAATTTATCATGGGGGTAGTGGTTATCTAACCGTCCTGTGTAATTAGCAAGAGAGATAGCCCAAGTATCACTGTGCTGAAATAACCAATCCTGTTGTAAGGTAAGCAAATAAAATGGGGTTCTCTTCCTAACAATTAGCAAGATTCAGTTCTGACCATATGAATCAGAGTTGCCACCAGTTCATGGTAGGGAGTATAGGCCTGACATTCCAGCACCAGATATTTTCAAGGCTACCAAGCAGGATACCAGACTTTCTCCATGGCACTCTTACTGGCTTTAAGTGTTCAGAGTTTAGGCTCTTTAAAACATGATACTCCTGTCAAAGTTTCTAAAACTACTATTGGAAATCGGTCTTATTGAATTTATGCAAAGAAATGTGTTGCCATGATTTATTTATTAAGTATTGCCAAATTTCAGAGGAATTGTATAAGGAGAAAAATATACTGACCTGCTTTAAGATCTTCTGATTTTCCTTGTTAGTCCTTTTTATGGATTCTTCAGAGTAATATAACTGTCTTTAATTGACAAGGAGAGATTCAAAATGTGTCTATATTCAAATAGATAATTATAGCTGTGCTAGTAGTAGGGTTCCCTGTACTTGACTTTTCCTTAAAACTTCATATGGTCTCTGGGAGGGATTACAGGCCCTCTGAGAAAGGACTAAGGAAGCTTTATTGCTTTTAGAGTGCTATTAGCTCTTTCCACAATTCTTTGTCCTTGAGGGTTATAAGGAATTCCAATTTTATGAATTATTCCTAATTACAGGGTCTCATATGTCACAGGACCTCACGGGGTCTGTAATTCCTATAGCAAAGGGCTGGTACTCACCACTTCCCTCTGTTCCAAATAGGCCTTCCCCAGTTTTTTAAAGTTGAGGTTTGTGCCACACCTGACATAGTCATGACCACACAGGCCTGTAAACAGTATATAGGCTGCCAACTGCTTTTTAATAGAGACCAAAACCAGATGGGTATTTTTCTTGCCCATTTGGGCACTTGCCCTTTTGGCAACTGCATTCAAATCTGTAAGGTTAATGTAATATTATTAACACAATGAAGTATAATATTGGCACCTTATGTAGCCAAATCTTCTGCTACCATATATGACACATGGTAGGACTATACAAATATCTTAGGGAGGTGACTAAGGTCTATTCCTGACCTTCTAACTAAAGCAAAATTGTCTTTGTCTTTCTGGAGTCATGTCCATGAAGACAGGCATTATCTAAGTCTATTATACAGTTTTCTGCAGGGCACTGTCAGGGTTGTATGTGGTGGCCAGTTCTTCTTTCGAGCCATAAACACAGTCTGCCTGATTTCTTAAAATTTCTTCTGGCACGGGAGAAAGTTATTTTGCTGTAACAGGCAGCTTAACCCCTACATAACTGGGCTTGGAAATTTGCCTAGAAAACTGAAATTTATAAGTTTAACATGTGACCTTAGATCTTTCCAACCCGACAGGGTCTCTGCCATCCCTCAGTCAGACTCCTCTCTTGGAGAATTTCAAAGTCCTGAAGGCTCCCCATTTCAGGGAGAGTGCCTTTCCTTTGCTCTTTGACTTTAAGCTGCCAGTCCAAAACAGCCAGAGTTGCAGTTAGAAACAGCTTTGCATATTGCAAAGTGCTTCTGTGGCAGTGGCTTGGATATTAGGCCCCTTATCTTCCCACCAGTTCCTTTTGTGGCAGAGCAGTGACAAGGCCTCTCCCAAGGAAGTGCACTGGAAAGGGATTTCAGCCCCTCCTCTTCCAGCAGCAACAGGTACTGAACCCTTTCAGTACATTTGCAAACAGGGAGTTTTCACTAGTTCTATCTGCTGCATTTACAGATCCTGGGCTCGCTGCTCTATTTCTGGGGCTGCTTGAAGGCCAGTAGCAGTCACTGGCCTCTGGTTTAACTGTTGTAGCCAGCAATCCAAAGGCCTAAGTCTTACATTGCTTGTTGTAAAATGCTCATTATACACTGGGCAGTATCGGGGCAGCTCTAGCATCAGGTATATATCTGCTGTCCCCCCCTTTTTTTTTTGCTTTGGCTTCTTCCAGGGTCACTGTAGGCAGCTCAGGCATCTAGCTACCAGTTTTAAATCACGAGGGCAACTTGACTAATTATGCTTGAAGAAAACTTGCAACCTTGAATCTAGTGAAGTTCTGATAAGACACCTGGACCAGACCCTTACGCCAGCAGAATGGTTTGGAGCCAGTAAAAATCAACAAAAAACCTCTCTCTCCCTGCTTCATGATTAACTGCCGACACCCTCCCTCCTGTCTTTTCTGCATTAACTATTTACTCTGTCTTAAAACAAGGCAAATGGTCTGAGATCCAGTATATTTAGGCTTTTTACATTTAAGAATATTTACTTCTTTTGTAACCATTGTTTTCCCTCATAGATTTTTCCTGTTTATTTTAAGGCTCTAGAGCAGTGATTCTCAACCTTCCTAATGCCTCGTCCCTTTAATACAGCTCCTCATATTGTGATGACCCCCAACCATAAAATTATTTCCGTTGCTACTTTATAACTGTAATTTTGCTACTGTTATGAACTATAATGTAAATATCTGATATGCAGGATGTATTTTCATTGTTACAAATTGAACATAATTAAAGTATAGTGATTAATCACAAAAACAATATGTAATTATATATTGTAAAATATTTATTTCTAATTACAAATAAATGAAATTTTGTCTTGAATCATAGTGTAGCATGGGTAACAGTCTTCATATGACAACAGTAAACTACATTGCTACACTTTGCTACACCGAGGAGCGGTGTGTTGGTTCCTAAAACCATGAGAAATATGTGTTTTCCACTGGTCTTAGGTGACCCCTGTGAAAAGGTCATTCGACCCCAAAGGGGTCTCGACCCACAGGTTGAGAACCGCTGCTCTAGAGTATCTTAAACCTTTCTTCTTTACCATTTTTGATTTCTCTGACCATTCCTATTCCGTAGTCTAGTTGCTTGTCTCCCTTTCCTATTGTGAGTCAGTGGAAGACAATTTCTGCAGAAGGGAGAAACAGAAACAGTGGGAGTTTCATAGAAAACTACAGATGACCGCTGTAGTAGTGCTCCCTTTCAAAGTCTGAGGTCCAAGCTGTGGAGAAAAATGACTCTTAGCCTGGAAAGATAAGGGTGTGTAGGGAGATTTCCTGTGAAGTGAAAGCCTGGATGGCCACCTGAAAGAAAATATCTTTAATCCAGTTACAGATGCTAAAATAAAACAACACATTAATAATAACTCCAGCCCCAGTTCAGCCTTAGATGGCTCACATTGGACTATGATGTCATAGGCAGGGACAGGGCTTGTAATCACTGCGCCCTGCAGAGCTGTAAGCCCTGTCCCTGGAAGTCTTCAACCATCAAAAGAGATAAGAAAGCCATAAATAAAAGTTCTTTGTTCTTTGAAATGTTACAAATTTATGCCTAGGACTTTAAAATTTAATATAGCAAATTCACAAATCAGAACAAAATGAAACCATTACTTATACAAAATTAGAGATGAATTTTTATTAGCTAAATGGGCTGACTCCCTCTCTGACAGAGAGCAAAAACTCAAAAAAAGAATTCCAGCAGCTGCTAAAGACTTTTGCACTCTGTCACAGCAGGTCCATCCCAAACCAAGTGAAATAGAAAGAAATAATTCTCAACCAATGTCCACAGAATAAAACAGAGAAACACAGACACAGAAACCAACACAACAAACACAAAACCAACAATCCCGATAACAACACCATAAACACACGACAAACAGTCCAGACTCAACTACACCTGTCCTGGGCTGAGGACACCCTTGTGTCCTCGGGCTGGAGTCTGGAGGTTATGCTGTGTCCAGCTTTCAGACAGACTCTTAGTCTTGAGATCTCACCCTAGGCGCCTTATCTCCTGTGAGACTGGTCTCCCCTTTTTCAATAAATTCTTACGGCTTCCACCTCTGGCCATGGTCCCCGGAAAGGAAGGAGAGCCTTCAGCCCACTGAGCGGGGGTTCCTCTCACCTCCTGTGGGTATCTTGCTGGCGCCTCCAAATGTTGTGGGGCGACTTCCACAACCAGTTGCAAATGACCATGGAGGCTGCTAAATTGGTAATAAGCAAGCAAGGATCTACTGAGCTGGCCAGCAACTGCTCTGCCTTTCTCCACGCAGGGAGTCCAGAGAGCAGCAGCATCCTCTAAATCATCCTGATCCTGAGGTGACAATTCCTTAAATGGATCATCATAATGATGTTCCTGAGCCAGTAAAAGGAACCCCACCCCATACGGGTTCTCTGGAGGAGGGGGTGGCAACAAGTCTACTGGCTCCCGTGGAGCAGTAGGATTTAAGTCTTTTTCCTCCTCCACCCTTTTTTCCTATACCAGACCCTCAGACATCTATGTCCCTCATGTCTAGGATCTAAGCAATCTCTAATTAAATTCCACAGGAAGAAGGTGTCTACTGGGACCTTCTCTGGCCCATAGGCAGAATAGTAATCCTGCAGCTTTTTTCCTACTCTCTTCCATGTTTCAAGATCTACTGTCCCTTCTTCAGGGAACCAGGGGCACACTTCGTCTATAAAGGATAAAAATTTTTCTAACTGCTTCTGCTCCAATTTCACACCTCTAGAATGAAGCATATTCTCAAGAACTTGAACGAACAGCACTCGGCTATTCCCTTGTCCCATATTTTGTTACTCCCAACGATTACACTCACTGCCCCCTGTCCTACCTTAATCTGGACGCGTCCTCTATTCTCCAAGCAGTGTCCTCCACCTTTGTCCCAGGTTTTCAGGCCTGTTCGGGCGCCACCTGCCGGAGCCTGCCGGCATTCGAACAGTACCTGAAGGAGGGGGCGATGGTAAGGAAAGACAGACAAGAAAAGATGGGGTTGGGAGGTCTGAGACTTGAGTCTGCAGTACTGAGTTTATTTCCAGTACAGTATTTAAGCACAAGCACAGGAGGGAGTTACACAAATCAGGTATTTGCAAACGCAGTCACTGACCTGAATAATCAAGACCTTGCAAGATCTTGCACATAGGCATCAACATTTTTTCAGCCAAGCAAAGTCTGCATTCACATATCTGTTTATTAAACTGAAGGGTGAGAAAGCAGAGAGCTATGTCCAGAGCCTGCATTCAGGTCTCTAGGACTTCCGTATGCCCGGGGCAGCTCCCCACAGTTGTGGAATATCTATTCAACAGCATATTGCTCAGTAACAGAAAGGGATGAACTGACACATGAACAATATGGATAAATCTCAAAATTCACTCTACAGGTACACGAAGACAGACAGAGCCCCTCCTGTAGGTTCTCAGTCCTCGGAGCTAACAGGATGCTCTCTGGCTATAAGAGACAGTTGAGATCTGAGTCACAAAGCCAATGGGGGCTGGGGAGCTGTCTGGTGGGGGAGGAGGGGAGCTGCACAGGTGTCACTCACCTGCCCTTGATCTGCCTGTGCAGCAGCCGCCCGCAGACCTGCTTGTGCTCCAGGGTCTCGGCCACAATCCTGATCAGCAGCCTGTGATGCCCTGCAAGGCAAGCAGCACGCGGTCCCTTAGACATGGCCTGTTCCTTAGCCACAGTGGACCTCAGGGCTGTGGACAGGTCTAACCCTGGGGTTCCACTTAATGGTTTATCACCACTGTCCTGTCGGAGGCTGCATAACACATAAGGCAAAGTAAAATATGAAATGTTCCTAAGAAATGAACTGCTCACTGATGATTGCTAACACATCTGTGCACCCAATTGGTGGCTCTTGTATTGTTGTATTGTACCTCCATTGTACAAAAAATACCTCAAGAAGTCGAATTATGTAGTCATTTAGTAAAGGCCGGCAGCATACAAGGAGCTAAAGCGCTCCGGACCTTGCAGCCCTGAATAGCTTGCCACATCTGGCTTTTATTGGCAGAATATCACAAAGGTATTGATTACACCTTTGGGTTTGGAATGAAGAATCTGTTACACAAAAAGTATTTTTATAGAAACAAAATTGAGCAAGTTAGATATCTAAATTATCTACAAATCACTGAATCAACAAAAACACATTATCTGGGACCACTGGGGAAATTTAGAATAATTGTGCTGTCCAGTTTCTGGGGCCACTGAGTCAATCAGAATGTGTTATCTGTAGCTACTGAGTCAGTGTAGGATAATTAAGCTGTCCTGGTTCCCAGAAGAATGTGCTTCGATGACCAGTGAGATCACAATCAATGAAATATTCAGACCATCATCAATGGAATATTGGGATAGCATACATAAGTTCAGAAAATAAAAATAACTTTCTATTGTTTCATCAAACAAATAAGTACAGAACCCAAACAGCAGTTCCTACCTACTTGATTGCTATCATACTTCAGTATTTGTGATTAAATAAAGTGACAATGCTGATGGGCCATTGGAATGGTAAGATAGTTAATAAAGATAAATCTAGCCGGCATCAATTTTCTAAATACAGTAGGTTGCCAAGTTATTCATGGGAGGACTGATCTTAACAGTTAAAAAGGACTGAAATGAGGGGTGGTGCACAGCTGGGCATGGCTCCGTGGTTGAGCACTGATCAATAAACCACAAGGTCGGTTCAATTCCCAGTCAGAGCACCTGCTAGGGTTTCAGGCTTCATCCCCAGTTGGGGGCATGCAGGAAGCCAATCAATGATTCTTTCTCATCATTAATATTTCTCTCCTTCTCCCTTCCTCTCTAAAATCAATAAAAATATACTTTAAAAAAGAGAAAATGAATGGTGTCAGCAGGAATGCAGAATAAGGACATCTAAAAACTGCTCCATAAAAGAATGAGAACACTGGCAAAAATGCCCAAATCAACTTCTACAGACTCTAAACACTAACCAGTGTGCTACAATCCATGTAGTATTTATTCAAAATGGCTGTATCTCAGGACAACAGGCTTTGTGTAATGTGACCTAGCTTGTCCCCACATCCCCTTGTTCCCAGCCCCCAGGAAGCAGGAGAAACAGTGGCTACATCATGTGAAAACCAACAGCCTCTGTCAGCCCATTTGTGAAGCATCAGGAGGCAGAGCCGGGTGGTGGGCACAAAGCAGATGGAAAGAATCCAGAGCTCAGAGCATTGGTGCTTGAGAAATATGTGAAAGAGGAAAATGAGACCTGGGGGACAAGTCCCAGGACTGAAACTTGAGGGGCCTGTGGGGAAGTGGGAGGAGGGGTGCAGAGAAGGCCAGAGAACAGCTAGGTTTAGGGGGAGCCCAACTGTGCTCCCTATGAGACCACATGAGGGCACAATTGTTCCATTAACGACTGGCAGCTTGACTGTGCAGCCTGAGACCCACATGGTAATGCTTGTCTTATGGGAGCCCCAAAGTGGAGAACCCCCAAACAAGGGGGCCCTGGCTATGGGATGAAGTTGGTGGAATATGGAACTGGCCTCCTCCATCCCACAGGCAGCTTTCCCAGCAGCCCCTCTGCCTCCTGGGGTGGGGACATGTGTATTCAGCTGTCTGGACTTATTCTCAGGAGAACAGCTTCTCCTCCTGCAAAAACAAGTCCTAGACTATGCGGGTCCACTCCCGGGATGTCAGGGGTGTGTCTAATCATCCCACCAGCATCTGCTTCACCAAAAGAAACTGAGGGCAGAGCCAGGCTCTGCACCCCAGAAAGTGCTCCCTGACTCTCCCTCCCTCCCTCCCTCCCTCCCTCCCTCCCTCCCTCCCTCCTTCCCTCCCTGTTCTCTGGGGTGTGAGCTCTGCTGGATGCCCCTTGCAAGCTGGGGAGGGATCCTCATGCTTAATGTAAACACAGATGTTCCCTGACAGTCACCCGGACACACCCCTGGCTCATGCGGACCCTCACATGTCCATGTAAGGGTACAGAGAGGGATGCCAGTCCAGACATTCCACCCCCTTGGCCACTCACGGCCAGGCTCCAGCTCACTGGCTCTCCTTCTCTGTCCCTGTATCGCCCTCCATTTTCAGCTCAAGAATCACAGTAGGCATTCCTCCTGCACCATCTGCCCCAGGGGCTGGATGTGCCCCATGCTGGGTATATGCTGACTCCTGCGCATTTAAAACACCCCCCAGAGACCATCAGCGCTCTAGGCTCTGAGCCAGTCTCCTGACCCAGGAAGGCCCAGCAGGTCCTGAGTTCCTAGCCCTGCCCAGGACCCTCTGAGGACCAGGAGGCAGGAGCTAGAAGGGGAAGCCCTTCCTGGGAGAGGACACTGGCCAGTCTCTCACCTTCTGCCCATACAGGACGGCCCCTTTGAGCACCACCTCCCAGAGGGCACTAGGAGGGGAGCATATGTCAGATGGCCACAATCGCCCACCCCATCTCCAACCCTGCCTCACTCATATGCACCTGCATGGGCATCCCCAGACGTGCAACCAAGGGGGAGGACTCATCTAGACTGGCACCCCTTCCTGCACACTTCCCACCGCCAACTCCCACTCCTTTGCCATCCATCTCAGGGTGGGTCTTCGGGGTCAGCACATCAGGCCTACAGTTGGCTAGAGCCTACTTGATATCCAGCACCTGTGTCACCTTTGTGCCTGTCCCAGCCTGTCATCCACCAGCACAGACAGCGACTTCCTCAGCCCATCCTCATCACAGGAACACTGGCCTGAGTATCACCTCCAGGGAGGCCTTGACCCTGCAGCCAAGGTGAGAAGCAGAGATGAGGAGGTTCCAGTCCCCGACCCCAGATCCAGACCTGTGGTCTCCCCCTTCAAGTATTCAACTATGGCATATGACTTTTCTCTTTTGACCTTCTGACTCCAATCCTTGCCCCTTATCACAGTGTTGGAGACCTGACTACCTCCAGACCTTCCTGGTATTCCTGCTCCTTTCTCCAACATTGACAGCCCAGCCCCACGACATGCTGGGGAGGGCTGCAAGGCGAGGAGACCCCTGAGGCCAGGCCCTTCCTGGGAGCCCTGGAGGACACCAACTCTTCCCCATGGGGTGGGGTTGCAAACACAACTGTTGGGACCTCTTCATGGACCCAATTCCCAGGCTGCCCTGGGTTGCACAGCAGGGTGGCCACTTTCCCCAGGAGCTTCCACCTCCCAACCTGGCAGTCACCACTTCCCACATGGCAGCACCTCCAGCTACCCCCTCCCACTGCTGAGAACAGGGTCATATTCTCAGAGTTCCAGGGGAACCTGGCTTCTTGCCTGCCCACCCCCCAAAGGGGAAGGAGGATGGTGTGGGGCAGTGGCAGTATCCACAGAACAGAAAGCCAGTGTGGACATGGAGATAAAGTCATAGTTCAACCTAGTTCACAGCTTTGTAAACACTGCACACTTGTTATCCAGATAGAAAGGAACTCAAAGGGAACTCACCAACCAAGTGCGACCAGGGCACAGTCTCCAGTCCCTGGTGGGGAGAGATCAGCACCACGGAGAGTGGCAGGAGGGACTCTCCTGCACCCCCAGAAGACAGAGATAATTCAAGATAAAAAGGAGCAACCTACAGAAGACCTAGGCACCCCAAATCTGTCTGCACCTCACAGTGCATACAAAACTGAATCAAAAGGGGAATGATATATTCGCAATTATGTTTAACACATTGCTGATGGATCACGAGAATCCTCATGTTGTCTGTTCTAAGGTTTGAGGCCAATCACATGAATACTTTAAAAAGATACTAGCTTGTAATAACATGTAATAAATAACTTCAAAGTCCAATGGATAGATAATTTTAAAGCGTGCCTTTAACATTTATGTAAAATGTTTTGGCAATAGACACTTATCTGGCCACTGGGTAAAGCTAGCAATAAAACTACTGGTCCCCAATGTGTTAACACAGCCCTCTAAGTACAATGAATAATAGGAATACTACATAATTAATTAGTCAATAACAATTAATGACAATAAAGTAGATAGCCTAGAGACAATAGACAAGTTTCTAAAAACACACAAACTACTAAACCTGACTCAAGAAGAAACAGGAAGGAAAAAAGGTGGGGATAGAAGGGGCTATAATATAAGGTCACAGGAAATGTTCCAACTTTGAGCACACAGTGCTCTATACAGATCTGATAACATAAAATCTACCTAATAAAAGAGTAGCATGCTGAGGAGAATCCAAGAAGGAGGCGTAGGTAAACACCTACACTGCTGCCTCGCACAATTTCAAAACTACAACTAAAAGACAGAATGGACATCATCCAGAACCACAAGAAAACTGGCTGAGGGGAAATTCTAGAACTAGAGGGAAAGAGAGGGGCTCACAGAGATCCAGAGGAGCTGCAAAAAGCTGTGGTGCGGAGATGCGCACGTGGAGAGAGCGGGTGCCAGGGTACCTGGCTAGTTTTCTCTGGCAGGAGGGAAACAGAGACTCTCAAAGGCATTGAACCCCTTATCTTACGACAATAAACCCCAGATCCAGCCGAAACTCAGATGGGGGGAGTTTGGATTGTGAAAAGGGAGAGGTGCACGGAAATTTAGGGGAGTCGAAAAAGATCAGAGGTCTGGTGGCACGCACGGCACTGTGCCGCAGAGGACAGAATGCTGATTGTGCTGCTGGCTTTTTCAAGTGGGCTGGAGTCAGACCCTCCCAACTGTGCCACTTCTGACTCCACTAAGCCCCAGTTTCAGGTGAAACCCTGGGGACCTAAACTCATGTGGTCCTGGAGCACAGGGTAGCCGGAAAGGCAGCTGTCTAGAGGCACTGCGGACTCGTGTGTACAAAGACTGCTCCAGCAATTACCCAGTCACATGAGACTCAGGGGCCATGGAGAGCAGGGCCTACTAGAAGGCAAGGCTGTCCCTTAAGCCCTGAGACTCCACCCCTCCCAAGTTCAACAGAGAGGCTTCTGCGGTTTTGCAAGTCTGGTATCATAAGGCTGAATCTAACACAGAAATTCTCCCGGCATAGTGAAAATGCCCAGACAAGGGAAGGGATCACAAACAAAAGAAATGGAGGAAAACAAATGACTGGATATAGAGTTCAAAACCACGCTTATAAGGTTTTTCAAGAATATTCTAGAAAAGTTGGATAAAGTTAGCGAGAGCCAAGAGGAGATGAAAAAGGACCAACTAGAGATGCAAAAGATTCAACTAGAGATGGAAAAGGTCCAACTAGAGATGAAAAAGGACCAACTAGAAATTAAACATACACTGACTGAAATAAAAACTATTATACAGAGTCCTAACAGCAGACTAGAGAAAGGCAAGAATCAAG
>PVJN01015215.1:0-44833 GCA_004026805.1 Lasiurus borealis | reverse complement strand
TTTTTTTTCCTCCATTTCTTTTGATCGTGATCCCTTCCCTTGTCTTGGCATTTTCACTATGTCAGGGAAACTTCTGTACTTGCAAAACTGCAGAAGCCTCTGTTGAGTTTGGGATGGGTGGAGTCTCAGGGCTTAAGGGACCGCCTTGCCTTCCAGTTGGCCCTCCACAGCCCCTGAGTCTCACGTGACTGGGTAATCGCTGGAGCGGTTCTTGTGCGCATGCGTGCCCGAAGTGCCTCTAGACTGCTGCCTTTCCAGCTCCCCTGCCTGCCAGGACCACAGGAGTCTAGATCTCCAGGGTTTCACCCGAAACAGGGGCGCAGTGGACTCAGAAGTGGCACAGTTGGGAGGGTCTGTCTCCCGCCCAGTAGCGAAAGCCAGCGGCACAATCAGCAATCTGTCTTCCGAGCAGTGCCTTGCGTTTGCGCGACAGCCCTCCTATCTTTTGCGACTCCCCTAAATTTCCATGCACTTCTCCCTTTGCACAGTCCAAACTCCCCCCGTATGAGTTTCGGCTGGGTCTGGGGTTTAGTGTCATAGGATAAGGGTTTCAGTGCCGTTGGGAGTCTCTGTTTCCCTCCCGCCAGAGAAAGCCAGCCAGGTACTCTGGCACCCGCTCTCTCAGCGTGCGTCTCCGTACCTCAGCTTTTGGCAGCTCCTCTGGGTCTCTGTGAGCCCCTCTCTTTCCTTCTAGTTGTAGAACTTATACTCGGCCAGCTTTCCTATGGTTCTGGATGATGTCCATTCTGCCTTTTAGTTGTAGTTTTGAAATTGTTGTGCGAGGCAGCAGTGTAGGGGTTTACCTACGCTGCCATCTTGGATTCCGACCCCCCTATTTTATTAATTCTTTCTGATCAGCACATTTCAAATTTTATGAGTTGGATAGTTGACTCCCACTATCTAGTAAAAAATGATCCCAAAGAAAGAGACTAACTTAATAGGAGTTAAATATAATTATATGTTTTGGCTCTAAAGATGTGGATTCAGAACCAGCTTTGTTGCAGAATAGCTATGTGACCTTGAATAACTGAGGTAACCTCTGTAAGTTAGATTTCTCTGCATATAAATCGGTGAGAATATGAATAGAGTCTCAAAGATTGTTGAGAAAGTTAAATGAGTTTGAATATGTGAAATTAACAGCCCAGTGCTTGTCACATAATACGTGTTAAATGATAGTTAGCCAATATTATTATTGAGATGTTTGCAGTTTCCTTTCACTATAAAGAGCAATGGTTCATTTGGGAGATGGAAGTAGGGATATTGTGAGAATATTTCTGGAAATGAGGACATTAGGAACCTTCTGGGAATTCACGGAAAGCTAGGGACCTGGGCTGGCAGGACACTAGCAGTTACTCAGGAACTAGAGGCATGCAGTGAAGAGTCACTGATCTGAATCACCTCTTTGCCTTGGCAAGGTCAGGGATCCCATAAGTGCAATGACTCAGCATCCTTTCATCTGCACAGCTATCATTCCTATTTCTAGTCACCAACTTCTCAACTCTTCGATGAATACCTTTTGATTTCAGCTTACCTCGACTTCTGCTTGTTCATATCTGCTTCCTCAACTTTTCTAATAACTCAAAGCTTTCAAATTATTCACAATATATCAGTTCTATGTCAGATTTCTAGGAGTTGGTCTCTGCTAATACAACAATATCCCTATTTGAATAGAGGCTTTATGCCAACCTCCTCATAAGCAATAAACCCATCTAAAAACTGGTTGCCTTGGGGTTGCATGCTCATTCCTAGTTTTGGTTAGCTGAGGTGGGAGAACTGGGGATTGAGGGTTTAGGGAAGGTTAGAAGAGGTCACATGGTGATGACTCTCTTAGTAGGAGCCACAGGCTGTTTCCCCAAAAGGGCTGTGATGATTTGCTTTTCCATAAGCTCCATCTTGGGTAAATGACATCTAACCTATTCAACATGGACAAAGAGAAATATATTACTCTTTTTCCTCCATTCATCATTATTTTATTATTTTGGTTGGTTTTAAGTGGCACAAAATAGGGAAATTATTGGTTCAGAGGATCCAGAAAAGGTTTAAAAAGTACATACCCAAACCCAGCCTTTGTTCCCATCTTACTTTGTTTCTTGTTTTAAAATTATACACTGTTGCCTTGCCAGTGTGGTTCAGTGGAATAGAGTGTTGTCCTGCGGACTGAAGGATCCCGGGTTTGATTCTGGCCAAGGGCATATGCCTGAGTTGCAGGCTCTATCTCCAGTAGAGGAAATGCAAGAGGCAGCTGGTCAATGATTCTCTCTAATCATTGATGTTTCAATCTCTCTATCCCTCTCCCTTCTTCTCTGAAATCAATAAAAATACATTTTTTAAAAATAAAATTATACCCTTTCTTTCTTTTCTGATTCTCGTAAACTGCAATTCTAGCCTTTAATGATCTAATGTTATCTCAATGGCCTGTCTCTGGTTTACATAACACTTGGCACTTATGTTTAATGGTTTATTTTTAGCTCCTCTAGGCTTCATTCAAACTCCTTTTACTTCCTTAGATTCTTAATTTTTTTACTTCTTTTAATCTCAGGAGTCATGTTACTTTCCTTTCTATATTCTGCTTTCAAAAATTTAGCCTCTTTAGGCTGCTTCTCATTTCCTTTGGGCTTTGCCTTAAGGGATTTCCCTGAAAGTGCTTTCTTTCCACTTCTTCCTTGCCTCTTTGTCATTGAGCTCATGGAATTTTCTCCCCCATTGACTCAAAACAAAGATATCTCTGCTGGAGTAAGTAAGCTTGGTACTATTTTCTCAACAAAAAGTTTATTGTAGCAATCACTGTCCACTTTTTCTTTTAATTTATATTTTTTAAAATTTTTAAATTTTTTTATTAATATATTACATGTATACATATCTTCCCATTTCCCCCCCGCCTCCCAGACATACCCTAATCCCCCAGTGTCTATGTTCATTGGATATGCTTATATGCATGCATACAAGTCCTTTGGTTGATCTCTTATCTACCCCATCTCTCCTTAACCTTCCTGCTGTAATTTGATAGTCTGTTTGATGCTTTACTGCCTCTGTATCTATCTTTTTGTTCATCAGTTTATAATGTTCTCTATTACCCACAAATGAGTGAGATCATGTGGTGTTTCTCCTTCATTGACTGGCTTATTTCACTTAGCATAATGCTCTCCAGTTCCACCCAGGTTGCTGCAAATGGTAAGAATTCCTTCTTTTTTATTGCAGCATAGAATTCCATTGAATAGATATACCATAATTTTCTCATTCACTCATCTGCTGATGGGCACCTAGGCTGTTTCCAAATTGTAGCTATTGTAAATTGTGTTGCTATGAACATAGGGGTGCATACATCCTTTCTGATTGATGTTTCTAGTTTCTTAGGATATATTCCTAGGAGTGGGGTGACTGGGTCAAACAGGAGTTCCATTTTTAGTTTTTTGAGGAAACTCCATACTGTTCTTCACAGTGGTTGCACCAGTCTGCATTCCCACCAGCAGTGCACGAGGGTTTCTTTTTCTTCCCATACTCAACAACACTTGTCGTTTGTTGATTTGTTGATGATTGCCATTCTGACAGGTGTGAGATGGCATCGCATTGCCATTTTGATTTCCATCTCTTGGATAATTAGCGACTCTGAGCATATTTTCATGTGTCACTTGGCCTTCCTTCTGTCATCTTTCAAAAAGGATCTATTTAAGTCTGTTGCCCATTTTTTTTATTGAATCATTTATCTTCCTTTTATAAGTTGTATAAGTTGGCTGTAGGTGTTGGAGATTAAAACTTTATCAGTGCTAACATTTGCAAATATGTTCTCCCATATTGTTGTTTTGTTGATGGTTTCTTTTGCTGTGCAAAAGCTTTTTATTTTGATGTAGTCTCATTTGTTTGTTTTCTCTTTGGCTTCCCTTGCCCTTGGAGCAGTATCAGTGAAGAAGTTCTTTTGGCATATGTCTGGGATTGTGCTGCCTGTGGATTCTGATAGTATTTTTTATGGTTTCCCGTCTTATGCTTAAGTCCTGTATCCATTTGGAGTTTATTTTTATGTATGGTATAAGTTGGTGGTCCAGTTTCATTTTTTTTTTGCATGTATCTGTCCAATTTTCCCAACACCATTTATTGAAGAGGCTTTCTTGACTCTATTGTATGTTCATGTCTCCTTTGTCAAATATTAATTGTGCATAGTGGTTTGGGTGGATATTTGGATTCTCTATTCTATTCCATTGGTCTGTGTGTCTATTCTTATGCCAGTACCAGGCTGTTTTGAGAACAGTTGCTTTGTAATATAGCTTGAAATCTGCTATTGAGATACCACCTACTTTATTCTTCTTTCTCAGGATTGCTGTGGCTATTTGGGGTCTTTTTTTATTCCAGATGAATCTTTGGAGAATTCTTTCTAGGTCTGTGAAATATGTCCTTGATATTTTAATGGGAAGTGCATTGAATCTAAAGATTGCTTTGGGTAGTATGGACATTTTAATGATGTTGATTCTCCCAATCCATGAGCATTGTATGCTCTTCCATCTGTTTACGTTTTCTTCTATCTCTTTTTTCAGTGTCCTGTAGTTTTCTGCATATAGGTCTTTTACCTCCTTAGTTAGGTTTATTCCTAGGTATCATTTTTTTAAATTAAATATTTATTATTCAGATTATTACATTTGTTTCTCTTTTATCCCCTGCATAGCACCCCTCCACCCAGCTCCCACCCTTCCCTCTGCCCTTACCTCCCTCCCATTGATCTCATCCACAGATGCATAATTTTTGTCCAGTCTCTCCCTGTACACCCCTCACCTCTTTCCCCCTGAAAATTATCAGTCCACTCCCTTTCTGTGCTCCTGATTCTATTATATTCACCAGTTTATTCTGTGGATCAAATTTTTAATTCCCTTAATTTTTAGATTCACTTGTTGATAGATATGTATTTGTTGTTCATAATTTTTGGCTTTTACCTTTTTCTTCTTCCTCTTCTAAAAGAGTACCTTTTAGCATTTCATATAATACTGGTTTTGAGTTGATGAACTCCTTTAGCTTTTTCTTATCTGTGAAGCTCTTTATCTGCCCTTCAATTCTGAATGTTAGCTTTTGCTGGATAGATTATTCTTGGTTGTAGGTTCTTGCTATTCATCACATTGAATATTTCTTGCCACTCCCGTCTATACTGCGTTGCTGTTGAGAAATCAGCTGACAGTCGTATGGGTGCTCCCTTGTAGGTAATGAACTGTTTTTCTCTTGCTGCTTTTAATATTCTCTCTTTTTCTTTAGCTCTTGGTATTTTAATTATGATGTGTCTTGGTGTGGTCCTCTTTGGATTCCTTTTATATGGGGTTCTGTGTGCTTCCTGGACTTGTAAGTCTATTTCTTTTACCAGATATGGGAAGTTTTCAGTCATTATTTCTTTAAATAGGTTTTCAATATCTTGCTCTCTCTCTTCTTCTGGCACCCCCAGAATTGTGATGTTGGTACGCTTGAAGCTGTCCCAGAGGCTCCTTACATTATCTTCACATTTTTGGATTCTTTTCTCTTCTTGCTTTTCCATTTGAGTGTTTTCTGCTTCTTTATATTTCAAATTTTTGACTTGATTCTTGCCTTCCTCTAGTCTGCTGTTAGGACTCTATATAATATTTTTTGTTTCAGTCAGTGTCTCTAGTTGGTTCTTTTTCATCTCCTCTTGCGACTCGCTAAATTTATGCATCATCTCTAGCATCTCTAGGTGGTCCTTTTGCATCTGCTCTTGGGACTTGATAAATTTATCCATCTTTTCTAGCATATTCTTGAAAAACCTTATAAGCGTGGTTTTGAACTCTCTATCCAGTCATTTTTTTTCCCCTCCATTTCTTTTGTTTGTGATCCCTTCCTTTGTCTCGGCATTTTCACTATGCCGGGAGAACTTCTGTGTTGAATTCAGACTTATGAATTAGACTTGCAAAACTGAAGAAGCCTCTGTTGAGCTTGTGATGGGTGTAGTCTCAGGGCTTAAGGGACCGCCTTGCCTTCCCGATGGCCCTGCCCTCCACGGCCCCTGAGTCTCACATGACTGGGTAATCACTGGAGCAGTCCTTGTGTTCTCGTGCCCACAGTGCCTCTAGACTGCTACCTTTCCAGCTCCCCTGCGCACCAGGACCACATGGGTCTAGGTCTCCAGGGTTTAGCCAGAAACAGGGGCTTAGTGAAGTACAGTATTCTTAAATTCATATCCTTCCTTTGCATGACTTTGTATATTTCATTCTATTCCCTTCTGGCTTGATGAGTTTCTGTTGAGAAATCAGTTGCTAGTCTCATGGGAGTTCCTTTGTAGGTAACTTTCTATCTCTCTCTGGCTGCTTATATGATTCTTACTTTGTCGTTGGTGTTTGCTTCTATCCCTCAAAAGAGATATAACCAATGATATGCTCTTTGACCAAGGGATAAACTATACTGGAAAGAGTAAAGTGTCTTTTGAGAATCAGACCAGCACATTGTAGCATCAATCTGACTAAAAACTCCAGATCAAGCTAGATGTGTCCAAGAAAGCTAGTCCAGGAGGGGTTTTGCTTTCTGATTCAGGAGTTCTCAGACTTGAGTACATCAGAATCATCCAAGGGCTTGTAAAAATACAGAGTTCTGAGCCCTGTCCCCAGTGTTTCTGTTCAGTAAATCTGCAGGGGGATGAGGGTAGGGGCAAGAATTTGCATTTCCAATGAATTCTCTGGTAATGCTGATACTGCTGGTCTGGGGACCACATTGAAAAACACTATTCTGGTCCTAGTCAGTTTGGCTTAGTGGATAGAGTGATGGCCTGTGAACTGAAATGTCCTGGGTTCAATTCAGGTCAAAGTCACCTCGGTTGCAGGCACCTCCCCATCTTTTTATCTCACATTGATATTTCTCTCTATCTTTCCCTTTCTCTTTCACTTCTTCTAAAAATCAATACTATAAAAATATCCTCAGGTGAAGATTAACAAAAGAAAAACTATCCTGGAGGGAAGAACCAATGGGTAGAAAGTATAAGATAGCTGGTTTTAGCTAAGAATCTGGAGGAATCATTAAAAAAAATAATTATTACTCTTTTATAATGGCCAGGCTCTCCCACAAATAAGAAAGCTTTCCATGACTAGAAATAAGCAGATATTGGTTGATGGCTCATAGGTGAATTGTAACAATGATTGCTGCATAAGCAATCCATGGATTCAGCATTGATCTGAGGAGATTGATTGGTAGGGCACATAGAGGGGAAAATAGAGTTTTGCCAGGACATAGCCAGCAGAAAGAGAAGCTGAGGTGCTGAGCCAAACAGGCTTGATATTACCTGTAAAGAGAGTATTAAATTTCACCAAACAAGAATGAGAAATTAAAGCAGTAACTAGGGAGCGGATTTTAGACTGTGGCTGGGAAGAACACACCTGTATCATTCTAGAAAGGATTATGCGGCTTATAATGGCCAGATAAGGTAGACATGAGACCAATATAAGGAAGAAAGCAAGGTATTTCAGGATCATAGTTCACAACTGTTGAGTTTCCATAAAGTGGCTCTATTGGTCACTGGTCAAACATTTCCATATTGGGAGAAAGACTAAAAGATAGAATGGTGAAGAAAAATCACTAAACAGATCAGTGCTGTGCTAGAATTGTTTCTCAAGTCTAGCAGATCATCCATTACCAGGGGAAATTTTAATGATTGACTCCAGATTTCAGAGCACCAATGAGTTTAGGGTTTGTGGGAGGGAAACAGGAATCTGATTCCATGGCACTTTCAGGATGGGAATACACTCATCTTGATTATCTCTATCACTATTAATGTTTGGCCACTGTCTCTAAAGTTAACAACAGGAGACTTGGGCCTTTGAGCTATTAATCCATAAGCAATTTTATCCAGTCTTCTTGATAGAAACACATTTGTTTTTATAGGAAGGCCACTGAATGGACCAAAATGCTTCCATCTTTATCTTTCTTCTGCACTGAGCTATTTATTATGTGATAATTTTCTTTTATTTTTATTGAAAATATTTTAAAAGACTTCTGCTTTTAAAATAAATGATTTGAAAACAATTGGGTAGTAGTGAAAGGAGGGTCAACCTTGGAAAGCAAACAGACCAAGATTTGAATTCCAGTGCCACCACTTAACTCACAGTAACCTTGGGTGCATGGCTTTGTCTTTCTGAGTCTGGCTTTCCTTATCAGTTTATGATGGAAATGATGCCAGGCATGGACAGAGGTAATTATGAATTCTTTGAAGTCATCGTTGTCTTTTTAATCCTTGAGTCTTAGTAGTTGCTCACAAAACATTTGCTGAATGAACTAATAATGTCTAGTATAACACCTGCTTAGTAAAAGGGAGCTCATATTATAATTGCTGCCATGCTTATTATTATTATTACTAGAGGCCCAGTGTATGAATTCATGCACAGGTGGGATTCCTCAGGGTAGCCTGCGGGGAATTGGGTCCCAGCTCACAACCCCAGTCTCGCAGTCCCACAACCCTGCTTGGCACCCCACAGTGGCCTGGCAACACCCCTCACCTGCTCCACCATCCCACTGTGGTCCCACTGCCGTTGCCACAGCACAGACGCCCATAATGTTTTGTGCCGCCCCTGATGATCAGTACACATCATAGCGAGCTGTCAAACTCCCAGTCAAATGACTGCCCAAGGGGACAATTTGCATATTAGGTTTTTATTATATAGAATTATATAGGATTATTTGTATCATGCTCAAATTTTGATAGGCCAGTGGGGACCTTATTTTGACCTGCAACTTTTATAAATTTTGCAAAGAAAATATATTTCTCCAGTTAGAAAAAAATGGGGAAATTTAAAGTAAACGTGAAACCTTCATCAAAACACCTCATTAATCCTCTGCCAGGCAGCTTAGGATTTTTTTGCTTTTACACACACACACACACACACACACACATGAGACACTCAACTTTTGATCTAATTAGCATATTTTCCTTTCCATTAAACAAGCTACCTACTGGTGAAATATGTTCATCTCTTCTTATTTAGCAACTGCCTTACTTGCTGTCATTTAAACCCCTTATCTTATCACATTCAGAACAATCCTGATTAATTTATTTAAGCTTTTTATCTTATCTCAGGTGAGACTCTGGTTACCACATCTCTTTTTCTCTGTGGTGAGTGCAGTGGTATATGAAGCCTGGGCATAGAGCAACATCTTAACCCTTTGCTGCTCCAAAGCTCCCATTTGACAGCCATCAGTCCACAGTTCCTAGATGGCTGGTAGGACCCACCTGGCTTGGCCACACTTGACCTACATTCTCTTCCAGCCATGCGTACAAGCCTCAGCTCTTCAGTGGATGATGAAATCCTCCTGAGGGGCACTTAAGCCTGCAAACTCTTTACTTCCCTTTTGCCCAACAGTGCTTTGATCACCTAGGAAAGGTTCTGTTGGATGAATGAACCTGGAGTTTTATAGCTTATTTTCAGTGACACTGACTCATTGGATGGGAATATTTTATTGAAGAAATTTCAACATCTTTTTATCCAGAGGGTGTTTTGTTTGTTTTATTTTTTGGTATTACTTAGTGAAGACTGATGGCTTTGGGATTAGAGTTTGAACCCAAAATCTGCTAGTTAGCAATTATGTAACAGTGGACTACTTATTTCATGTTTCTAAACTCTATTTTTTCATTTATAATATTGTAAAAACCTGCTCATATGTAATCATTGTAAGGATTAAATGAGGAAATGATGATAAGGACTTAGCTCAATGGCCAGCCAACAGTTAGTGCTTAATGAATAGTGGTTATTAGCAAGATGAATATTGTATACTTTATTCATTCATTTATCCAGTTATTAAAATGTATAGATCATAGCAAAACAATTTCTCTAGACACTAGGGGAAAATAAAAATGTTTGAGACATTCTTCTTGCTTTTACTAAATGAACATAGGTGTGTATGTGTGTGCCTGTGTGTGTTTTACTATCTCTATATACTTAACTATGCAAACCATGGTGATATAATTTAACGGCAGTATCCATGCTTTATTTTTTTAAACATACTTTATTGATTTTTCACAGAGAGGAAGGGAGAGGGACAGAAAGTCAGAAATATCGATGAGAGAGAGACATCAATCAGCCACCTCCTGCACACCCCACACTGGAGATGTGCCCGCAACCAAAGTACATGCCCCTGACGGGAATCGAACCCGGGACCTTCCAGTCCGCAGGCCGACGCTTTATCCTCTGAGCCAAACCAGTCTCGGCAGTACCCATGCTTTTTATTGTTAATCATTCAACCAACCAGTCTTTATTAAATATTCTCAATACCTGGTATCCTAAGGAACTCAGATGTAGTATACTCAAAAGAGTCCTTACAAGAGGTCACTATGGAACTGTAAATACCAAAGAACTGTATATAATTATAGTACGTACTAAGGTTCAAAATTGTAGACTAAAATTCAACCTATTCTCAGCCAGGACACACCCAAGGGACTATAATTTACAGGGACACCCTCTATGGGTAAGTATGGCTGTGCCATATCTCCTCCATTTCTATTAACCTCATTCAACAGAATTGAATGAGTAAGTGTATGTTAAGATAGTGTATGCTAAGTGTATGAACTCAATCTTTTTGTTTTTAAGTCAACACTTCACAAACTTTAGCACTTTCACTGCCATCAGGTACAAATGATTTGGCTAAAATGGAGAAACAGGGTCAGAAAAGGGTCATAACTAAAATGCCTGCAGGGAGTGAGATGAGTGGAATCTGAGAACCCACAGGAAGCCAGGGAGGAAAACCTTGGTGCACTGGATCACAAACACCAACTAAACGGATTATAATATAATTTATAAATTATATACATGTACTCTAAATCTATGAATTCAATGCTAATAGTGCCTTCTTTCTTTAAAAAAAGAACAACAACCAGTATTCTAAGCAGATGTTCTCACATTTGTCGTTTTCACCCTGTGGACCATCTGTGCAGCACTGTGGAGATTGCTGCAGGACTCTGGGTGCCATAGAAGTTTGAAGGTCATGGGCCCTAAAGAAGAGAAAAGTAAGTCTTCTTTATTCTCTCATCCCTGACCCTCAAGTTCCCAGTTCTCCTTCCCATAGCAGCCACTCTGAATAGTTTCAAAAATCTTGTGTGTGTTTTTCATTGTTTATTAATTTATTCAAAATAAATTAATAGCTAATCTGCATGGAGCCTCATCTTGAATGCTTAGGAATAAATGCCATAAACAAAACAAACACATATAGCTGTCTTCATGGGGACTTTACATTTTGTTGGGGGAGACAACTAAATATTAATGTTAAATATATGTAAATGTCAAGTGGTGATAACTCATATGAAGACAAATAAATCAGGGTGAAGTGCTAGACAATAATAGGTAGGCAGTGTGGAAAGTGGGAGGGGACAGTCAGGATGGCTGGGGAAAGTCACTCTAAGGAAATGACAGTTGAGCAGGGATCTGAGTGAGGGTCAGGCTCACAGATAATCTGGGGAAGCATTCTGGCAGAGGGGCCATGAGTTGCAAAGACCCTGAGGTGAGAATGGACTAGAACAGTGGTTCTCAACTTTCCTAATGTTGCGACTCTTTAATACAGTTCGTCATGTTGCAGTGACTCCCAACCATAAAATTATTTTCGTTACTGCTTCATAACTGTAATTTTGCTACTGGTATGGATCATAATGTAAATATCTTTGTTTTCCCATGGTCTTAAGCTCTACAGCAGCGATTCTCAACCTGTGGGAACTGCTAGCAGGGTCACCTAAGACCATCGGAAAACACAGATATTTACATTACAATTCATAACAGTAGCAAAATTAGAGTTATGAAGTAGCAACGAAAATAATTTTATGGTTGGGGGTCACCACAACATGAAGAACTGTATTAAAGGGTCGCAGCATTATAAAGGTTGAGAACCACTGGACTAGAACGAGATGGACATTAGGTCAGAACCAAATCACCCAAGGCTATGGAGCCCTGGTGAGGAGTATGGTTTTATTCAACCGGTTAAAACAAGCAAAAAAACTTTAAGGTGTTCAATGGAAAATTAAGCCTTTAAATTTTTATTTAATGGATTCCTTGAGCTGCTGTGGATACTAGACTGAATAGCAGTGAGGCCAAGGAAGCAATGAGAAGGCCAATGACCTAGTGTACCAAGAGGCAATAGCTTTCCTACGGATGAGGGTGACAGAGGAGTAAGATATTATTGGAATTAGAAATTGTTCTGAAGGTAGATTCAACAGAACTTGCTGACTAACTATTCTATAAACATACAAGTTATACTTTCCACTTTCTCCATTTTTAAAATACAAATAATAGCCTACAAACTATTCTGCATTTCACTTTTTATCACTTGGTATTAGATAGAGATTATTCATATTAATCTGGATTAAAGATCACTGCATATTAATCTGATTACTTTTCTCTTTTTGTAGTTTTTTAATTTCTATTTTAAGTTAACATGCACATACTTCTGAAGAAATAGATCTCCAAGACTTACTGTGAAATACAGCAGGGCCTTGTCCCCGTGCTCATTTCCTTCTTTCTAGAGGCACCAGTTTTACCTCTTTTATCTGATTTTTTTTGGTATTTATCCTCATTTTTCTAGATAACATTCTTACTTCTTGACTTTCTGGTTTTAGATATGATCTCTTATTTTTCCACTCAGACAGAAGAATGAAATAGTGGGACTTAGCTCTTTTTTATCTTTCCTGCCCTTTGTACCAACTTTTTGTACTCAACTTTCTCCTTACATGGCCAAATGGAAATTTTGCTTATTTCAATATTCAGTATTAATTGGCTGACATATGACTAAGTAAACACTAATTACCACTGAATTTGTTGCAAATTATGCTTATTTTAAATTGCTAAATGTTATGTTATCCTCAGAGTTAATTCCCAATTTTTTCTTTGCCTGGTTATCTTTTTTTAAAAAAATATATTTTATTGATTTTTTACAAAGAGGAAGGGAGAGGGATATGAGAGAGAAACATAAGTCATCTGCCTCCTGTACACCCCCTACTGGGGATGTGCCAGCAATCAAGGTACATGCCCTTGACTGGAATCAGACCTGGGACCTTTTAGTCCACAGGCTGAGACTCTATCCACTGAGCTAAACCGGTTAGGGCTTCCAGGTTATCTTAATATTTTTCAAGAATTCAACACCAAAAGCTGACAGTTGAAATCAACTTCCAATAAGTTCGGCTGCATCAAGTACATTTGACCAATTTCATCTTCCTAAGAAATTTTTTCTTGGGACTGTCTGATAAGTTCTGTGATAAATTGATAACAAAATAGCCAACAACAATTCCCTTTCCTGTGCCCATCTGCCCTTGCTCTGTAACAGTATATTTTCCACTTTGATTCTGAACTTGATATTGTGATTTGCTTTGGACAATGAAATGTTAGCAAATATGACACAGTAAAAATTTGAAAAGTCCTTGTACTTTGGTTCTTTGAGTCCTGCTGCCATGGGAAGAGCAAGGTTCATTTGTTGAGTAAGCAGAGAAATATAGCCCAGTCACTCCTAGGGATCCAGTGACCACCATACCACCTGTCAGATTTGTGTGAGGCTATTTGAACTAAACAGACCCAGCTCAACTGCCAGCTGACCTCAGATGCATGAGTGAGTCTTGCTAAGAAAATCTAGAACTAACCAGCAAAATTGAGAGATTAACATGGGCATTTTAAACCACTGCATTTAGGTTAATTTGTTATGCAGTACTATATAACTGATGCAAGCTGCAAGTGGACTGGTTTGCTCTGATGTGTAACTACTATGCTGTATTGTAGTAGTTTATTAATATTAATAATAGGAAGAAAACAAAGGGGAAGACCAGACATATACTAGTAAGTTTGGTCAACTGGGCAGCTTTACCAGGAAGCTATAGCTGCACACTTCCCAGGGAACCACCATCCATTCCCCACAGGCCACTAGGGGAAGGAATCAAATAAAGGGGGAGTTAGGCACATGTGCAGTGAAGTCAGGGTGATGTACAGAAGGTGCTTTCCTGTCAATCCAGCCTGAGAAACAATGGATTGGTTAGAAGGTGACCCACTTAAGAAGTGTGTGAGCCCAGCCAGTATAGCTCAGCAGTTGAGCATTGACCTAGGAACCAAGAGGTCACCAGTTCCATTCCTGATCAGATCTCAAACCTCAGTAGTGGGATGTGCAGAAGGCAGCCGATCAATGATGTTTTTCTCTCATCAATGTTTCTATGTGCCCATCCCCCTCCCTCTTAAAAAAACAAAAACAAAAACATACAAACAAAAAACCCACAAAATCTATGAAAAGAAGTGTGTGAAACCTTGAAAGGTTAAAATCCCCAGACAAAGAGTTCCCTCCCCCACTTGTTCTCTCTCACTCTCTTGCTCTGTGATGACTCTCTCCTATGTGCTTGCCTGTTCTCTCTCTATAGCCATGTAATCTTAAGCTGCCATATGGATCATGGTCTTGCTGACCCCACATGCAATGGATTTCAGCTGGGAACACAAGTTAAACTGGCCAGATGCTGGACTAGGCTGGACTTTAATATGGAACAGATCAAAACAACAATGAGGTAACATCTCACACCTGTCAGAATGGCTATCATCAACAAATCAAGAAACGACAAGAGCTGATGAGGATGTGGAGAAAAAGGAACCCTTGTGCACTGCTGGTGGGAATGCAGATTGGGGCAGCCACTGTGGGAACAGTATGGAGATTCCTCAAAAAATTAAAAATGGATCTCCCATTTGACCCAGTAATCCCACTTCTCAAAATACATCTCAAGAAAACAGAAACACCAATCAGAAAGGACATATGCACCCTTATGTTCATAGCAGCACAATTTATAATTGCTAAGATTTGGAATCAGCTTAAGTGCCCATCAGAAGATGAGTGGATTCAAAAACTATAGTACATCTACATGATGGAATATTATGCTGCTATAAAAAGAAGAAACTTTCACCATTTGCAACAGCATGGATGGATCTGGAGAGCATTATTCTAAGCCAGTCAGAGAAAGATAAATATCACATGATCTCACTTACATGTAGGATATAATGAACAAAAGGAAAGAAAAAGAAACTAGCAAAGTAATAAAAAAAATAAGGAAGGGAGGAAGGAAGGAAGGAAGTTAGAATCATTGATGATAGAAAAACATTGATGACCTCAAGGGAGGGCAGTTATGGGTGATCAGGTCAGAAGAGGAGAGCAGTTGGGAGGGACCAGGCCTGCAAGGGAGGGTAATTAGGGATGACCAGGCTGGCAGAGGAGGGAAGTTGGAGGTGACTGGACCTGCAGGGAAGGGCAGTTAGGGGCAGTTAGGCCTGCAGGGGAGGGCTGTTAGGGGCAAACAGACTGGCAGGGGAACAATTAGGCATAAATCAGCCTGGCAGAAGAGTGGTTAGGGGGTGATCAGGCTGGCAGGCAGAAGCAGTTAGGGGCAATCAGGAAGACAGGCAGGAAAGCAGTTGGGAGCCAGCAGTTCTAGATTGTGAAAGGGATGTCCAACTGCCTAGGCCTAAACAGGCAGTTGGACATCCCTCAAGGGAGACTCATATTGGAGAGGGTGCAGGCTGGGCTGAGAGACAGCTCCTCCCCACCCCCTGGGCAAGAATTCTTTGCACCGGGCCTCTAGTAATATTATACTTACTATGTGTGATGCCAGTCCACACGGGGTGGGGGTATCTTTCAGTCCAATCTGCACCCTCTCCAATATGGGATCCCTCAAGGAATGTCCAACTGCCCATTTAGGGACTCCTCGAGGAGTGTCTAACTGCCTGGTAAGATCGGGCCTAAATGGGCAATTGGACATTCCTCTCACAATCCAGGACTGCTGGCTCCCAACTGCTCATCTGCCTGCCTTCCTGATTGCCCCTAACCACTTCTGCCTGCCAGCCTGATTATCCACTAACCACTCTCCTGCCAGCCTCATTTATGCCTAACTGCTCCCCTGACAGCCTGGTTGCCCCTAACTGCTCTCCCCTGCAGGCCTGATCACCCCTAACTGCCCTCCTCTGATGGCCTGGTCCCCCCCAACTGCCTTTCCCTGCAGGCCTGGTCACTCCCAACTGCCCTCCCCTGCAGGCTTGATCACTCCTAACTGTTCTCCCAACTGCTCTCTCCTGTTGGCCATCTTGCGGTGCCCATCTTGTGTCCACATGGGGGCAGGATCTTTGACCACAGGGGCAGCCATTTTGTGTGCTGAAATAATGGCCAATCTGCATATTACTCTTTTATTAGATAGGATAGAGGCCTGGTGCATGGGTGGAGGCCAGCTGGTTTTCCCTGAAGGGTGTCCCAAATCAGGGTGGGAGTTCCCTTGGGGTATGGGGTGGGCCTGGGCAAGAAGCCTGTGGTTGTTTGCTGGCTGGCCACACCCCTGGCAACCAAGTGGAAGCTCTGGTATCTGGTATTATTTTTCTTCTATAATTGAAACTTTATAGCCTTAAGTGGAGGCAGGGCAGGCCAGAGTGTACAGAAAGCTTGGTTTCCTCCATCACCAAGGGCAACCCTAGCCTCCTGCTCTCTCCAGCTCTGTAGCTGCCACCATTTTTGTTGGAATTTATTTATATTCTATAATTGAAACTTTGTAGCATTTAGTGGAGGCCTGGGACAGCCAGGGTGTGTAGAAAGCTTGGCTACCTCCATTGCCAGGGAAACCCAAGCCTCCCTCCTGCTCTTTCTGTGGTCACAGCCATCTTGGTTGGGATTAATTTTCATACTCGGCCCTGATTGGCTGATGGGCGTGTTTGGTGGATGTGGCTTGTGATTTAGTGGAGGTATGGTCAATTTGCATATTACTCTTTTATTAGATAGGATCTAACCACTATGCTGTACACCTAAAACTGATATAAAATAATATTGAATGTCAACTGTAATTGAAATAAAATGAATGTGCCTAAGGAATCCCTTTCTTTTGGTTATGAAAGCTACATGAGGCTGGTGATCTGAGTGTGTGGAATGTTGGTTTTAGTCTGAGCTGGCATTTGTCTTCTCTCACAGTACTGTGATGACAGCTCAGAAGCACTCCCTCCTGAGAAGCAGAAATGTTCCATTAGCCAGAATTTGGGAATGCGACTTTTTAAAAATTCTTTCTGTCTCTTTTTAACATTTAAAATAGATGAATTTGCTTAAGGTATTTGTAATTAAAATGAGAAACTCAAATTAAAATATAATATGTGCCGAAACTGGTTTGGCTCAGTGGATAGAGCATTGGTCTGCGGACTAAAAGGTCCCAGGTTCGATTCCGGTCAAGGGCATGTACCTGGATTGCAGGCACATCCCAGTAGGGGGCGTGCAAGAGGCAGCTGATCAATGTTTCTAGATCTCTATCTCTCTCTCTTCCTCTCTGTTTGCCCCTAATAGCCTTCCCCTGCAGGCCTGGTCACCCCTAACTGCCTTTTCCTGCAGGTCCAGTCACCCCCAACTTCCCTCCTCTGCCAGCCTGGTCATCCCTAACTACCCTCCCTTGCAGGCCTGGTCCCTCCCAACTGCTCTCCTCTTCTGACCTGATCACCCATAACTGCCCTCCCTTGAGGTCATCAGTGTTTTTCTATCATCGATGATCCTTCCTCCCTCCCTCCTTCCCTTCCTTCCTTCCTTCCTTCCTTCCTTCCTTCCTTCCTTCCTTCCTTCCTTCCTTCCTTCCTCCCTTCCTTTCTCCCTTCCTTATTTGTTTTATTACTTTGCTAGTTTCTTTCCTTTTTGTGAGTGCAGTCAGTTTATTTGGGAGGTGATCAAAGGTGATCAGTAGGGGAATAGAGAATTGAGACAGAAATAAAGTTCATTATAAAGCACTGTTAAGTCCAATCCTGCCTGAAGAGTTCTATGAGCAAATGAAGAATATGCAGTGCAGTTATCTTACATGGGGTGTAAAGGAACTAGAATAATTTTATCAGTAATTGACAGCACCTGTGAATCATCCATTGAAGACTGTTTCCACAAAGACAAGGAAAGTCAGAACTTAACACATGATAGGTAGATCAGGCCATGGTGGCCACAGAAAACCCTCTACAAAGAGAATTATGTGCTAGCACTTGGGAGGACGGCTGGTGTGCAATGAAATGGTAGTTATGGCCAAAGCGATTTATGTGGTGCGCTCCATTTTTCTATTTTTTTAAAAAATGCAAATCTTCCTTGGTCAGTTTCCTAATTATCTTAGTTTTTATCTCCTATTTTCCACCTCTTTTTCTTTTGGCTGGTAAAACTTCTCAACTTTACATTTCAGTCTTTCTACTGAAAATTGCCATTTCTGCTATTGTTTTAATTTCCAAGACCTTCTTTATGTTTTGGTTATGTTACATTTATCTACTTGTTTATTAACTTATATGGGGTAGAATTTTGTTCTTGTTTCATCATCACAGTAGCTTTTCTTTGTGAGATATTTAATGTTTATTTTACCTTTATTTCTTCAACATTTACTTTTTTCTTTTTCTTTTATTTTCTATCTTCCAGGTTAAAGGCTTTCCTCAGAAATCTCAGTCTTTGTATCCTATGATGTTTAAGAGTGACACTAGGACACTGGCTGGAAGCCCTGAGCATATTAGAGATGTTGGTCTGATGTGAGCTTCTCTGGAGAAGCATCAGGATGGGCAGTTTAAAGGGGAAACTTCAAATTTCAGTATCTTTTCAATGTCATATCTTTCATCATAGACTAGCCATATTTCCAAGAAAAAGACTGTTCCAGTGTGCTGCCAGGAGGGTGAAAGTCTAGCTCTCAGTGTTCTGGACTCAGGAAAACAGATATGGCATGGTATGTCTCCAAAGCTAACATGCATACATTCATTTAATCTCATATTGTTAGTACACACACTTGAGCCTCAGCTGCATGCAGACCATCTATTTTGTCATTTTGAAAATGAACTATTACTCTTGACAGTTAAGAAAGGACAATTTCTGGGATGCTGCCTGGATCTGGAGAGGAGTATAGGGACCCAGTTCCTTCTAAACAGACTTACCAACAATACTTATTATTGAACACACACCCCTTTTATGCTCACTTCCACTAAGTGCCTGCTGCCATTAGTTTCTAGACTTTGAATACTCTATAAATCGGATTAGTTCTTAGTTTTCTTCACTGCTTGATTAGATTCAATTTTTCAGCTCTGTTTATTCTATCACCATATGTTCATCTGCTTTTCAGATGATCTGTTCTCCAACTCTCTTCATTCATTGAGTTTTAGCCTTAAACTGTTACTTCACAAGTTGTGGGGTTCTAAGAAGATGAAAAGGTAGAAATGTCTGTTAGATCTTCTATCTTTAAACGTAACTTGTTTTTCATTTTTTTATTTATATGAAGTGTGTTAATGGCTTCATAATTACATCTAGCTTATAACTTATTTGTGATAGATCTAAAACTGATTTATGAAAAATGCCTCCAGTTACAGTATCTTAAAGTGGTATTTTCTATCCTGGTTGATGTGGCTCAGTTGATTGGAGCATCATCCCATACACTGAAAGGTCATGGGTTCAACTTCAATCAGGGCACATAACCAGGTTGCAGGTTCAATATCCAGCTGAGAGATGTACAGAAGTTAACCAGTCAATCTCTCTCTCTCTCTCTCTCTCTCTCTCTCTCTCTCTCTCTCTCTCTCTCCCCCTGTCTCTCCTCTTTCTCTCTCTCTTTCTCACCCCCTGCCTTTCTCTCTCTTTGAAATAAATAAGAACAGGTGCTCAGGTAAGGATCTAAAAAAATGGTACTGTGGTTGTTTTTTTTTTTTTTTTTTGCAATATAAAACAGAAAAAGTAGTTTGGCGTTAACTTAGTTAAAGGGAAAAGTATAATTGTAAGTCAAGACTAATATTCCTGGGAATATTATTCTATGCATTTATATGCCAATAGATTGCTTAACAACCTTAATGTTATGTGGGCTTCTCTATAAGAAAATTCCTAAGCCTGTGCAAACTTGTGAGAAAGGTGTAGTCATGCATAATCTCACACTAAACTCTGCCAAGACAGTGCATACTGTGGAATTCATAATTTCAGTCTTCATTCCACACACCAGTAGTAGCTCATAGCTGGAAACATACATGCTCATGAATCTTCATAAAGTTAATCACTTTCCCCTGTTGTACCAAAGCTTAATAGAGACTTCTTAACAACCTGTCACTAGAGAAATCTGCTTGCTGATCATATGATAAATCACACACAAGGTAGTTAATGTTGTTCTTTCAATTGAAATATTTTTTTTCCAGAGTTCTGTTCTTCTGTTGCATTACTCAGAACCAAGCCAGACAACAGCACACTTAACACTGCAAAGCAAACACCAATAGTACAGTACATGTAGGCAGTGATTCCATCTCCCCCTGAAATGGCTCCTTCTTCTCTGCCTGAAGCCATGACCCTCTTTCCCACCTTAAGAAAATCTTCCCTTGATTCTTCCAACTCCTGAAAGTTGCCTTAGACCTTCCAGTGGCTTTTCTTACTTCTATCCTCTTTTATACCCTAGCAATATTTGCTGAGATGACTTAGATCCTCTTTATTGAAAGAAAAAACATTAAACAGTTACTTAGATATTGTTCTATTACTTTACATATATTAATTCTTTTCACCATCACAACAATCCTAGGAAATACAATATATTATACCCATTTTTACAAATAAGATAACTTGGTCCAGAGTGTTTATATAGTTTTCACAAGGTAAAATGCTCATCAGTGGCGATCATATATATGAGCAGTATTACCATTCATCCAGTTACTCAAGCCAGAATCAACATTAATTTCTCTCTTTCCCTTCCTTTCTATATTCTCACTATCTTTGGGCCAGGCTACCATAATCTCTCACAGCACCAGATTTCACATTATTTTCATTCATGGTCCTTATAGACTACTAGAATTTATAGATGAGGCTCATCCTGGGCAGCAGCAAGATGACATGGATATCCTCAAAGCTACACAGCAGGCACTAAACGATTGTACAGGACAAAACAGGATTGACAGGGATACTAGCATGTGACTCGCCTCCGGTAAGAGGTAAATGCCTTACATACTTACGTAGAGGCTGGGCAACGGCCTGTTCCAGGAACCAGCCTGCTTGGGACACAGCGTTGAGGTCAGACAGTCTCTGAGAGGTTTATGGGAAGCAACCTCTATTCTGGCTCAGATCTAGCTAATCTAGTGCGAAGATCCGGTGGCAATGAGGCAGGTCAAGCAGCAGTTACATCATAGAACAGGGTGTCTTCCAGTAGTCTCTCTATCATGACTGATATAATTTTGCGAATTAGAAATGACATCCAAATAATTTATGGCTTAATATTTGGAAAAGAGCAACAACAAAAACTGCATATCAAAGTTTTGGGATGTAGGTCAAACATTACAGGGGAATTTGTATCTCAAAAGGCAAGATCTTAGGTTGGCCCTCCTCCTTGTTTGTACTATATTCACTTTTTATTCACCAATTATGTATCATTTATTGATTTTTGAAGCACTTGTAACCCCACTTGTACTAGCCTATCAGTTTTGGAAGCAATGCTCTCACCCCATGCTTGCCTCAGTAACTTCCCACTGGTTGGTATACTCTAAAATGCATACTTCTTGCCTTGACTTCTTTCAAAACTCTATTCCCATGTTTACAATTATGTTTTGGCCCTCATTTACATTTTCATGACCCCAAACGTAACCTGGCTAACACGAAACTCATCATCCTGCTCTTCAACCTCTAGAATCCTTTGCCTGACCTGTCACTTTCCCAAATACCTACCTTGAAAATTCAGATGCCTTCAGGCCAGAGACTGCATCACTCATAGGAATGGCTTTTGTTCCAAGCAAAGAACCTGACACATACTAAGATGTTTGAATCATCAAGAGCCTCTACCCTCTTTCTAATTCCACATCCTCCTATTTTTTAGAGCTATGCAATGCCTTCTCAAATCCATTCTCTTCCTTCTGTTTCTGTTGTGACTAGTCCTCCTGACCACTCACCTGGAGAGGCACAGGGCTGGCTGAAACCCTTGAGTTAAATTATAACTAATCTCATATTAGCGTTTAACAAAAGTCCTGTTAAAAAGCAAAATACTTCTCCCTGGCCAGTGCGGTTCAGTTGGTTGAGTGTCATCCCACACACTGAGAGGGCCTAGGATTCCTGATTGGAACACATCCCTGGGTTGCTGACTCAATCCCTGGTTGGGTGTGTGAGCTGGGGTGGGGATAGTGCTGGAGGTTAAGGGGTGGGAGTGGGATCTCAATTCCCAAGGGGGTCTCTGTGGGAGGCAGCTGATTGATGTTTCTCTTTCTTCCATGTTTCTCTCTCTCCCTCTGCCTTCCTCTCTCTAGAATAGCAATAATAAATCATTTTTTAAAGCCCAGCAGTCTTTACAAATAGGCAAAATGATTCCTAGTCAGCAAGAAGAGTGAGACCTGATTGCAAGGTTCCTAAAGCTGTTAACATGACTGAGAAAGAATTTCTCAGTAAATGGGGAATTAGTATGCAGAAAACATGGTAAAGACTAACAATGCCAGCAAATCCGAGCCAGGCCCTGGTTAGATGTTTCCCTGTCCCATGGGTTCAGCTTCTGCAGGTGAAGTATATAGCCTGGTTGTTGCAATATTTTTTGTTGGCTTTAACTTCTATAAAACCAAACCTAACCAACCTTGAAATTTCTGGCTAATCCACAGCTATTCTTTAGATTATCCACGCTTAGAATGTAAAAATTATCAGACCCTTGGTCCCTTCTATTCTTTATAATTACTTGATTGATCCTTTTTGATTCTTACTTTTCCTTTTTTCCTTTCTTTTGTATCCCCACCTCTTCCCTTCCAACCATAATTTATGGAGTACTTATTAAAACGCACACAGATTAGTCCTCCAGTTCCATCTCTTTGCTTCTTTTCACCCATTCCGAAGGTTCTGCCCTGGTGCTGGGTTCCTCATCCTTGTGCTTCCTTTCCCATGGAATGACAGGAGACCCAGGAGCATACAAAAGTTCCCAGCAGCCTTCCCATGCTGGCATTTAAAATAGGTACCACCTTCCTGAGGGAACCTGCACTTCCCCTGTCACCAACTTGGTGTGAGTTTCAGCCAGGTGAAGTTCTCTTCCCTTCCCTGAACAAACTATGCTCATATTTGCCCCCTAAACTTTGCAGGGTTCCCAGACCAGAGCCACACTTCAAATGCTGTTTCCTCCTTAAAATCTTTGATGATATTCCTGATGGATTCCGATCCTTTCTTCTTTGGCATCCTTCAGGCCCAAGGACATTTAGGCAGGGAAACTTTGCCATGAACTAACAAGGCTTACTTACATTCGACGGCCCCTTACTTGGACAGCTCTCTCCCAGATTATGTACCCAATTTTTATTTATAATTTTGTATTTTTTTCTTAAAGAAGATCTTCTAAGTTGTAAAGGCCTCAGGTCTTACATAATCTGGATCTGTTCCTGAGTTTAAGCAGTTGATTATATTCTTTCCTTGAAGTGTTTTCTAATGGGTTAATATATAACCACTCATTTTCTCAATTTAGAGCTTCTTGTTATAAAATGTATGGTGTAGTGTGGTAATTAAAATGGTCTTTGGTGAGGTCCTACTGACTCCAAGCATAACTTCTGCCACTTTCAAGCTGTGTGACAAGTTTTATTTCTTAACTTTATTGAGTCTCAGTTTCTTTGTCTGATAAGTGAAGATGAATATGGTGAAGGCTGCATTATGACTTTCAGAGGCTCAAGGCACTTTTGCCTCAATGGGCCCATTACTCTATTAAAAATGTTACAAATTATAGTTATGACTGGGTGAGTTCAAACACCAATATCTAGGGAGGATTGTATTTATTTATTTTTCCTTTTAATTCTGAAAGAAAGGAAAACATTTTCCTGGACTTAACAAAAGTATTGTGGAACACAAGCATTGTGGCTAGTGAGCCTAGTGGATAGTTAAGTCAGCCATGATTACAATCTCCACACAATAGAGGTTGATAAATGATATGTAAAAGGATGAATATGAAGCATTTAACCTGACATATATCAGGTGCTCAATAAATATTAGCCATTATACTTTTGCTACATGCCTCTTTTATATCCTTCACAGTGAGTAATGATTATAAATGCTTACTAAAATGATTTGAATAGGGCATATTTGTAGTGTTAAAAGACAGACTGAGACATATCAAAAAATTTTTAAGAGTTTATCTGGCCAAAAATCTATTGGAATCAGGAAGCACTAAACCAGGAGAGGTTAAGAGTGCTTCACAGACACTAGTTAGTGGAAAGACTTACAGAGAAGAGGCGAAAGCAAAGCAAGGGGATATTTGATTGACTATAGACTAAGTGCTGTATGTGGAAAAGCCTACTTGGTATTTTATGATTGGTTGTCCTTAGGTTTTAATTTTTTAACCCTAAGACATTTCAGATCCCCTTACTAAAGTATATCTGGAATCACCAGCAGAAGTGATATAATCCATCCTATCGCTCTCACAAAACCTCTAAAATAAATATTCACACAAAACTTGGATAGCATACTTCAGGCCTGAGTGAGTGCTACTGACATTGAGCATTCATTCATTCAGAAGAAGCAATTACTACAGTTTGAATTGTTGGCAGAGGCCTCACAGGGAGGAGCGATTTGAACTGCATTATGGAAGAAGGCAGACGTGGCATGTATTTTGATAAGAAAAAAGAACCGTGGGCAAGGGTTCAGGGGATCTAGGAATAAAACTAATTTTGCCAGTCACTAGGTGGGTTTTTTCAAAAATGAAGATATAGAAAAATACACTGTGTCTATTCTAAATTTTAAAAATGCTATAATATTAATATTTGCAAAAACTAATTTAAATCAAAAGCATTTTTAAAAATAGAGGGATATAACACTATGATAAGGAACAGTCCGCCAGGAGGGCAGAATCATCATATACTTATATGCACCCTTCTCAAAAAAGAAGAGAAAAATAGCCTTGAAATCTCCAAAGTGGGATATTAATGATAAATCAAACATTTGAAAGATTCACAGGATAAAGAATAGTTTGAACAACAAGAAGGTGAAACAAGCACAGAACAGTGAAATAACTTGCCCAAGATCACATAGCTGCTGACAAAAACCAAGATTCAGACCAGGGAAATGTGTTCCCAACCCTCTGCTAAAGTGGTGTTTATTGAGATAAAGTTTTAAAATGTATTTATGTAAAAATATTTAAATAAATCAATTAAGTATTTAATGTTCAATTTAACAAGTTAGAAAACAAAGTAAAGCCCCCAAAGATCAAACAAGCAGAAATTATCAAGACCAAAAGCTGTTTTTTTGAGAAGCCTGATAAAATAGATAGACCCTTAAAATATTGACACAGAGAGAAATTCACAGAGAATGAAAGTATGACAGTGACAGAGTGATGACAAAATGGAGACATAATTAGAAATAGAACAGGGATTTTCAAAACTATAAATAACAGTATAAAGAACTTTTTGCCAATAAATTTGAAAACTTAAAGAATTGCCAAAATTGCCAAAAGCTGAAAACCCAAATAAAGAAATGGAGAGTAGCCAAGAATCTCCCAACCTTCTCTCCATTTACAAAGAGAGAAGGCACAGACAATTTTATGGTGTATTTTAACAAACCTTTAAAGAAATGATAATTCAAAGTTTTCTGAGCTTTAAAGAATAGGGAGGAGGAAGGAAGCCATGTACTTTATTTTATGAAGTTATAATCACCCTGACACCAAGACAAGACAAAGACAATAAAAGAAAAAAATAAGGATGAAAAATATTTAAGTAAAATATTAGCCAATAGACTTTTAGTCTAAATCCCAGTGATATCTATTTGCCATGCGGAAATAGAAAAAAGGCAGAAAGAATATTAACTCAGTGAAACTCCTGGGTACCCTTTAGTGCCCAGTTTCCCAGATTATGAAGAATGAGGCAACCTCTCAAATCCAAGAATACTTTTTAAATATATTTTTATTGATTTCAGAAAAAGGAGGGAGAGGGAAAGAAAGACAGAGAGAGAGAGAGAGAGAGAGAGAGAGAGAGAGAGAGAGAATGATGATGATGATGATGATGATGATGATGATGATGATAGAATCATTGACCAGCTGCCTCCTGCATACCCCACACCAGGGACTGAGCCTGCAATCAGGGCATGTGCCTGACCAGGAATTGAACTGTGACCTTCTGGCTTGTAGATCAATGTTCAACCACTGAGTCACGCTTGTCAGGCACAAAGATAATATTTTAATTGGATCATTCTATGACCTGAAGAAGTGAGTTCTTGTTTTCCAGTGCCATTACCATGGATAGTTTGCTATCTTGACCTTGAGTAGATAGAACATGCCTGAGATTTTGGTCACCATTATAACCTCACCAGGATACTGGACAGTCAGCCCTATATAAGGTATCTAATACTAGGTTACCTGAAACTATTTTGTTAGAACCATTAACTTCAATTTCCTCCTATAGCAGACCTTCAGATAGATTAGTTAGTGCACAACAGGACTGCTTCTGTTCCTCCTCCTTGGTTACATGCCTTATTATTTCTGTTTTTATAGTCAACACTTAGCCAAATAGAAAAGTCACAAAAGGCACTTGCAGGGGGTCAGTTGTCAAAATCTCTTTGAGTTTCAATTAATTAATTAATTAATTTTGTGTTCTTCATGCTGTGAATAAAAAAGGCTCTTTGAATCAAAGAGATGGATGGCCCTTAATATGTTTTTGCTTTGCCTTCTTGTCAGCAATAATCTGGTTAATAAGTGTCTTTAGGGTCATTTTATTTAATACTAGAGTCCCTATGCATGAAATTGGTGCACGGGGTGGGGGTGTGTGTCCCTCAGCCCAGCCTGCACCCTCACCAATCTGGGACTCCTCAAGGGATGGCCAGTGGGATCAGGCCTAAACAGGCAGTTGGACATCCTTCTCATAATCAAAGAATGCTGGCTCTCAAACACTCCCTTGCCTGCCAGCCTGATTACCCACTAACCACTCCCCTGCCAGCCTGATCAATGCCTAACTGCTCTCCTGCCAGCCCATTGCCTCTAACTGCTCTCCTGTCAACCTGGTCAACCCTAACAGCTCTCCCCTGCTGGCCAGATTGCCCCTAATTGTCCTCCCCTATAGGCCTGGTTGCCCCCAACTGCCCTCTTCTGCTGGCCCAGTCACCCCTAACTGTCCTCCCCTGCCAGCCTGGTCACTCTCAACTGCCCTCCCCTTTAGGTCTGGTTACCCCTAACTTCTTTCCCTTGCCAGCTTGGTTGCCCCTAACTATCCTCCCCTGTAGGTCTGGTCATCCCTAACTTCTCTCCCTTGCCATCCTGGTTGCCCCTAACTGCCTTCCTCTGCTGTCCCGATTATCCCTAATTGCCTTCCCCTGCCAGCCTGATTACCCCTAACTGCCCTACCCTACAGACCTGGTCCTGCCCCAATTACCCTCCTCTGCCGGCCCTGTTACCCCTAACTTCCCTATCGTGCAGGCCTGATCACCCACAACTGCCCTCCCCTGCCGGCCATCTTGTGGTGGCCATCTATTAATGCAATTTCCTGATATAGTTAATGAATACTCGTTAATGTCCACATGGGGATGGCCATCTTGTGTGTTGGAGTGATGATCAATTTGCATATTACCTCTTTATTATATAGGAAAATATACAACTAAGTAATTTTCTATTTGCTTATAGGAGACAACATTGAGTACTCATTATGAATAAAGGCTTTAAATTCAGAAAGGTTGTATTTAAATCTTGGTTCTAATAGAAAAGGTCTGGAATTAAATACTGTTATTAGAAATTACCTCTTGTGTGAGGCACTGGAGAGAGCCCAGGCACTCTACTTTTACTTTACCCCACTCTGGATGAGGTTGACTTATTGCCATGGGCATGTATGACTTTTGTGACTTGAAAATAAGAGAAGAGAGAGAACTAATTCTGTGACCTCACAGAAACAATTCTGCCTCTCTGTACCATAATGTAATAATCCAAAATATGGGAAGTGATTATGAGGAACATGAAATAATGCATATAAAGCATTAAGTATTTTTCCTGCCACATATTTCACGACCAGCAAATGTTGGCTATTATCAACAGGAAAAATGACATCTGGCATCAAAGAAGTGTCAAAAAATGCTTAAGTAGTGTCAAAAAATGCTTAAGTAGTTTAAAAAAAAAGGAATTTAAAGCGATAGGTATTCTTACTAACTACATTTTTAAATTTTACTTTGTTTGTTCTTTTTTATGCTTGGCAAGTTTTCCTTGTTTTTTGCTTTGACTTATTTTACATTGATTCTTGTTTTTTAAAAAAGGCCCAAATTGAACGACATTCTTCAAAATAACTGTCCCAGACTTTTCAAAAGTGTTAATGTCAGAAAAAAAAAAAAAGATTGAGAAACTATTAATGCAATTTTCTTATATGGTTAATGAATACTCATTAATGTCAGAAATTATGTTTAAATAATTAATTACTAAAAATAGGCAAATAATGGAGAAACACTGAATCATTGCTAATAGAATGAAAATTGATACAATTTCCCTTAAGGACAACTTGGCAATATCTTTCAAAAACACAAATGTACTTACCCTTTGATCCAGAAGTTCCACTTCTAAGTAATTATCCTACAAAAATTGTTCCATATATGTGGAAAGTTTCAAATAAAATGGTATATTCATTACCAGTTTAGAAACAACATGCATGACCATCAGTAATAGGATGCTTACATGAAATATGACACCCTTATAAAATAGAGTAAAATAAGTATAATAGGCTGCTCTAAATGTACTTTACTGGAAAGAATTCCAAGAGAAGGGACATTAGGAAAATAAGTAACATTGAGCTAAAAAGCATCAGAATAATGGGATTTTGGCAAGAGCATAGCCCCAAAGTGGAGTTCATAATTTAGCATTTAAATTTTACTTATCTGACAAGACTCAACAGGGTTTTGCTTGTGATTTTTATTTTCAACGTGATAATCTTAACCCTCACCATGATTCTTTCAGAGAGAGTAAGGGAGTAACTTCAGCCTCATCTTTACCAGGAACACACTAACTACCTACAGTAATTGCCTCCCTAGTGAATCAGCCAGTGAATTAAACATTGATGGATGGTCACAGCATAATCTTTTATAATTCACTGCCACAACACACCCTAGGTGCTCATATGAGAATGACTCAACAAAAATGAAGAACTAGGGATTCTAGGGCAGTGTCAGATCTAGAAAAGCAATTCCAGAACAAATTTCTTTCTCCACTGTGGTTAGCAACATCACATCTCCCAAGGTAGAGAGGAAAATCAAGTTAAACAGGCCTTCCTGAAGACAAGGTGTAAAATACCAGCTACCATCTTTGTTCCTGGTGATGACACTAAAATATTTGTTCATATGAACTATTATAAATTCTCTACATTTCTCATTAAGCAATCAAAAGCTAACTATCATATTTGAAATGTAGATAAAGCAAAATCCCTGCCCATCATTATTTCCCTTGCTGGTATTTTTTTCATAGTTTACTTGTTTTACACATTTGTCCCAGACTTCACCTTAAATACCTCTAGAAAAATTTTGCTTGTTATAGAAAAAGATGGGCTGATGGTTTGAATCATCCCTCCACTGTGTAGAAACTATTCTGAAGAGAAGGCTGTATGAAGTAGTTCCTGTTTGAAAGAGTGAACTTTAGAGTAAGAAGTCTTAAATTTGAAACCAGTTTTAAATGTATCAGTTATGTGGCCATAAGTAAGTAACTGACCTTCTCTGGCCTCAGTTTTCTTAATTATAGGTGCTAAAAGGAACTCATTGAACAGGTAATAAGAATAAAGGTGATGTAATGCATGTAGGGCTGGATCTGTTGCTAATGCATAGTCAGGAAGTGTGAGCTATTTTCATGTGCTAGATCAGTTTCATGTATATGAACAGGAAGGAGTGGGAGGCTCCAGAAGGGTCTTTTGCTGCTCAGTTTCTCCACTCTGATTAGGGTGACCTACATTCCCTGGGCAACTCTGCCTACTTGCCTGCTGGGCTGTTGACCCATTCCCTTATGCTCTTGCTGAACTACCAATCAACCTGGTAAAGTAATCATCACGGAGATGTTTGTTACTTTGACTTTTTAACTTAGAGAGTGGTGGTTTAAGAAGTGTGTTTAGACTAGGGGCAATTCAGCCTCAGATTATACTTCTTTCCACACAGGTCAGCCCTGCAGGCTGGGCTGTGGCCCTTGTGTGAGTTGGCCACCTCACACTAGAGGTTGGTTAGATGGGTGGCTGAGGCCACCCTTTTCATTCTCCAGGATCTCTTTGCACATTGATGACATCTGTCTTTCTGCTCCCTTTCCTCTCATATCAAAGTGGAATAGAGCTCATTAAAGCTTTATAAGAATAGTGACAAAAAAGAAGTTCAGGAACTGGGCTAGGGTGTAGAAGAAACATTAACAAAGATCTATTTTATGTTCTGGGAGCCATGACTTAACCCATGATGCCCAACTTTGCCTTCACGTACTGAAATTGTGTTTCCCAAAGTCAACAATTTCCTCCTCGAGCTAAGTCCAGTGAACATGTTTCAGTTATTCTCTGAGAACCTCTCTGTCCTGAGATTCTCTTACCGCACCTTGACTTTTGTGGTCCCACATTCTGCTGCTCCTTCTCCCACCCTTCTGGCTATTCCTTTTCTGTCACATTTGTGGCCAATGCTTCCTCTTCCTGTCCCCTAATTTTATAATGTATTATTATAAACCCTTCTTTTCTTTCACATTCTCTTTTGAAAGTCATCTGCAGTCATCACCTCAATGAGAAAGTATATATTGATGTCTCTCCCAAATTGATACTTATAGCCCAAACTTTGCTCTCCAGTTTCAGACCTTAATATCCATTTTGTCTTCTAGAATCTCCACTTGATTGTTCACAAACACCTTCACCTTAGACTCCAATACTCCTATTTGGGTACATCTGGTTTATTTTCAGAACTGATGCAAAAAGAGACAAGAAAGCTGAGTTATTTATTCATCAATCCCTGTCCCTCACTATTGATGAACACTCCTGGGACATTAATTTTCTGGAACTTCTGGTCTGACTACATGTACTCTGTAGCTCAGCTTACACTGTGGCCAGAGAATAGCCTCAGGCAGAGAGATAGCAAGCTGTGCTCACATACAAGCCTACCTATAGGCAACTCTAATGGTAGGCCAAAGGGATGCAAGTGGCAGTGTCCACCACACACTTCAAGTCAACATTTCTCAAACTGAATTCAAGGTCTTAATTTCAAAATCTGCTCTTCCTCTTGGGTTTCTATTATCAGCCTAGTATCCAACTCAGAGACTTGAGCAATCTCAGTGTCATGCTAGATTTCTCACTTTCATTCACCATCCATATCATGTCTGTCATTAGCTTGTTAATTCTACCTCCTATATATATATATATTTTATATCTGTCCATATTGTGCATTCCACAGTCAGTAATCTCAGGAGACCATAATCTCTCACCTGGATTACTACATAATCTCCCCACTGATCTTTCCACACTTTGTCTCTCTCAATCCATCATAGCAATCAAAGTGGCTTCTAGAAACAAATGTTATCATGCCATTTCCCTGCTAAAGACCATTCAGTGATTATTTCCATGGAGTTAGAGTCCACACTTACTAACAACATATTTTGCTGTATTTTCCATGACCTTGTATCTCCTTAATCCTTTTACTTTATGCCTTGTCCCTTTCCTATTCAATTATTTTCTAGAAAACATGTCTCTCTCCCTTACTCATACACAGTTCCTTAAAATATGCCAATCTCAGGGCCTTTGCTGACTCTCTTTTCTTCTGGTTAAGATCTACTGTCCTTGGGATCACAATGACAAGTCACTTCTTTCAGGAAGTCTTCCCTGATTGCCTTGCTGTAAGATTCCCATAGCACCCTGTGTGTCTCCATCATGGTATTTTTCAAACTGAATTGTAGGATGTTTACCCATATAGAGCCACCTCTCTCTTCCCAGACTGAGAACTCTATTAGGTGATGACCTGTGTCAGTCTTGATAACTGTTGTATTATTGGCACAGAACACTATCTGGTACCTAATAGGAACAATACATAGCTATTGAAAAAAGCTATTTCTTTCCAATGGCAAAAGCAACAAATACATAATTTTGGCTGGCTGCTGACTCTTTTCCAAATGCCTGAAATCTGAGAACTCAAAACTGTTTTTACATTTAAATACTATATAGCAAAGAAAGGTCTGTCTTTGAAGTCAGTGGGCCAGGAGAAAAAATGAGATCAATAGACCTACCTCCCACCTGTTGCTGCAGGAAATTATAATAACTTTGAAGAGTATCCAAAAAGATATGTTTTCCTGGAAAAAGCAAACCAATGATCTTTCCAGAGCCCCAACTTTTAGTAACCCAGTACAGTGGATCTATTCATCTTCCCGGTAATGATTTTTTTTTCTCAAAGCACTCAATTCACTTTTCATTGCTGACATGTAACCCAGAAATAACAGAGATTGGTCCAGTATAATTCATAACTAAAAAGAGAAAACACCCTGAAAGAAAAGCTATGAATTAAGTATTACTAAAAATACTGAGCAAGGCAGGGAGATATGAAAGGCCTTCAGTGGTAGACAATATTTCTTTCTGTTGTTTATTATAGATGTATGTTGTCTCCAATAGGAAGATCATTCTCCATTTGAGAAAATGATTCTGACATCATTTTTGTAATTACATCCCAGAATTCAAATTCAAACTTTTTTTCTAGTTCTGTTTTCTAATAAAGTCCTACTCAGAGGTGCTAAAATTTAAGACAGTCTTTTAAAACCCTAAACTCTCACTATGTGGCATGTATTCAAATATTAAAAACTGCTTTGAGCTCTCAGATTTCAGAACAGGTAACAACAAACCTTTGTTGGTTTAGCCACTAAGATTTAGGGATCTTTGTTTCTATAGAAATGATAATTTGTTGTCAACCCTCTGATTGTAGAAGCAGACACAAGAATCAATATTATTACTTTGGAGAATGAAGCATAGGTACTAGTCAAATTCAGGTTGCCTAATCATTTCTTCTTTGAATTAATCCTACAGATCTCAAATTTCAAATCTCCCCACTATAAGGCAAAATGCTGACATAGAAAGCTTACCTCATGGAGAAACAGAATGAGAGATTCTTGAGGAGAGGTAAAGCAGAGAATCAGCACAATAAAGCACAGGCACCAAGCTAGGATATGCTTAGTTCTTCCTCCCCATCACCAAGGAGATCAGTTGCTCTGCAAGGGAAGTAGTCCTAGGCTGCACCTTCTGAACAGAAGAATCTATTTACCATGAGTTATAAGTAATGGAATAGTGGAATGTTGATCCAATTAAACCCAAGAGCAAAAGCTAAAGAGACTTACGAGGCCCTCTTTTACTTCAATTTAGTTTTGAAAAAGACCAGCACTGTAGATACTAAATTCATGCAATGTGACATCTATTCTGGAAGATAGAGAGTGCAAGGTCCCCATCTTCAGGGATAGCAGGATCTTGCATTGTTCCTGGGACTGTGAGAAGTTGGGTCAAATACATGAAGTCCCACTTAAGGTCATTGATAGGTCCCATGACTTTAAGCAAAGTGACATACAAATGTCACCAATTTTATCATCCACTAACTGATACAAACAAGAGTCAAGTTCCTATAGCATCTCATCAATGTTATAACAAAATGATGTTGAATTCAATTATGTTTCTCGAGGACCTGCTTCAAAACCGTATCTGGGTGATAATAGATTCATTCGAGCTCTGAAACCAGATCTGAAGGAGAAAACGTCCTAAAGGACAAATTGGATAGAGGAATGTGAAAGAAAAACAGTCCCATTGTTTTGATTTTATATGAAAGCAGAGCTCCATAAACATATCAGCTTTGGGGATTATATGATGATAGAAGCATGTACTTTACACCATCTGGCTGGCTCAACTGCTGCTTTTCTCATTTATCAAATGAATAATATTTATCACTCTTGATTAAACCCAGGATTTTATTGTAGGTTTTATTATAGAAATAGCATGGAATTTTGCTTCAAGTTCATGACAAAAATATGTCTTGCTGAGGATGTGACAGCACTGACACTGAGCAGTTTAACTAGAGGAGAAGCTCCACATAGTGACACCTCTGGAAAAACAATCAACTAATCCTGTGATTGTCTTGTGGAATTTATCAGCTGAGTTTCAAAACAACAAAATGCCTTTGGCCTCTGGCAAATTGTAACACACACACACACACACACACACACACACACACACACACACTCAGAGTAGATAAATAGGAGGAAGGAGGGAGGGTGGAAGGGAGAAAAGGATAAAAAAAAAGAAAGGAAGGGAGGGAAAAAAGAAAGAAGGGAAGGAAGGAAGGAAGGAAGGAAGGAAGGAAGGAAGGAAGGAAGGAAGGAAGGAAGGAAGGGAGGAAGGGAGGAAGGGAGGAAAAAAGGAAAAGAAGGAAGGAAGGGAAGAAGGAAAGGAAGGAAGGAAGGAAGAAAGAGGGAAGGAAGGGTTTCTCTTCTTATTAACTACTGTATATAACAAATTAAGTCATTTTTGGTCAAATGCCTTTTTTATGTGTAACAGCTAAGAAACCACGAGTTCATCATGTGAAAAGGAAGACTCTGGCATTACATCTTAAGTTATAATCATCTTCTTCCCATGACTGCTAGAGAAAAGGTTTTCACATTAGTTTATTTTTATAAAACAGTCTGCTTCCATTGATCATAAGACATCACTTGGATGAACTACATAGAAGCTCAGCAACTGTCCAGGTAGGCCAACATCATTGGTATAGCTATTGAAACTTACACTTTTCTTTTGCATAAAACTTTTCTACTACTTGCTCATTTCTGTCACAGTTTCTTGTTTAGTATATAGGAGCCTAAATCAAATTTCCGGAAAAGTATACTTAGGACCTATTTTTAGATGGCTGGTTATTTTTGTTGTTTGTTGCTATTGTTTTATCCTGAGGTTCCCCAAACTCAAAACACTAATGCTTCTCATTAACAACAACAACAATAATAACAACTATATATTTACTTAAGTATTGATAACTGTTTATGAATCTATGTTATTTCTTCCCTGAAGAAGGCAAGTAGTTTAGGTTTGATGGATAAAATGTTTTTTAATGTTATATTGCTTTATTCTGAAATTTTTGGTTTGGGTACAATCTATAGATTTTATTAAATGAGTATTTCAGAGAGTTATGATTAGCTTCTAGGAAATTTTAAGCTAAAGAAGCACATAGGAACTTGAAAGTCTCCCTTGTTAATGAACACCTTTTATCAATTGTTTTAGCTTTGAGTTGGGATGCCTGATTTATTTGGTGGGCAAGCATTCTATTTATACTATACATTTGTTGTGAGTTTTCCACATGGCTCTCATATGTGAGTTAGACAGAATTCCACCAGGGAAATGTGTTTTCTAGTGCTTTTAACCTGAATTATGACTTACTTTCTTAGATTGTTTCTGAACTCTAGTCATTCTTCTAAGGTGGATAAGAATAGCAGTGAGCCCAGGACCCAGGGAAAAGATGGGAATCTGTAGCAAAAGAAATAATAATTTCTACACACTGTGGCCCATCTACATATATAAAAGCCTAAGCTACTGAACGACTGGTTGACAGGTTGCTATGACAGGCACTGACCACCAGGGGACAGGCACTCAATGCATAGGATCTGGCTCCCACCTGGCTGGATCAGGCCTGTAGAGATTGAGCTGATACCAGCTATCTGACATCCCCCAAGGGGTGCCGGATTGTGAGAGGGTGCAGGCCAGGACAAGGGATCCCACCAGTGCATAAATCCATGCACCAGTTTTCTAGTTGATTATAAGAATAAATACAGACAGCTGCTTTCCCTAACCTTTAATTCTATCTGGTGCTGGGGTGATTAATCATATAAGTTTGCTTGACAATAGGACTTTCAAATATAATCATCTTCTTCCCATGACTGTTGGAGAAAAAATTTTCATATTAGTGATAAATTTTCAATGGTAAAACTGGTAAAGTTCAGGATAAACCAGGACACATTGATCATCCTAAGTACTTCCCAAATTTTGAAAGCCTGCAGCCTCTGATTTGGAGAATTCAGAAGCCTGTGATTACCATAATAGAAGATTGGAGGTATGCAAATGCAGCTCAGTGGCTCCAGGTTTGCCTTGGAATGACACAGGGAGACCTTATCTATTCATGACCCATAGAAGGTCAAGGTCTCCTTTCAAAAGTATGGCTTTCTTTTCTTAACTGCTACCAGTTCATTCTTGGTTTTAGAGTCTGGCCCTACAGACCACATGGGCTGCCTCTTCCTCCTTAAGGCTTTGATGGGATAAAAAAATAACTAAAAAATAACATTTTCAATCATTACTATTTAAATAAGATATCTCCTTTGTTGTTTTTTAATAGTTTGAGACGTAATTCACATAACATAAAATTATTCATTTACAGAGTACAAATCAATGGTTTTTTTAGTGTATCCGCAGAATTTTGCCACTATCACAAAAATCTAAAATTTGAAAAGTTTTATCTCATACCCCCCCCTCTCCATCAAAGAAAGCCTTTACCTGTTATCAGCCCCTCCGCACTTCTACTTCCTCCAACCCCTGACAACCACTAATCTATTTTCTCTATATATAGATTTGCCTATTCTGGACATGTCATGTAAATAAAATCATGCCATATGTCGTCTTTTGAGCCTGGCATCTTCAATGCTCATTCATGTATTAGTATATATAATACTTTTTTTAATATATATTTTAATTGATTTTTTTTACAGACAGGAAGGGAGAGAGAGAGCCAGAAACATTGATGAGAGAGAAACATTTATCAGCTGCCTCCTGAACACCCCTCACTGGAGATGTGTCTGCAACCAAGGTACATGCCCTTGATTGGAATCAAACCTGGGGCCTTTCATTCCGCAGGCTGATGCTCTATCCACTGAGCTAAATAGATTTTTAGCTGTAATGCTTTTTTATGGCTTAATAATATTCCATTGTATGCATATACCACATTTTGTCTTTTGATGGATATTTTGGTTGTGTCCACATTTTTTAATAAATCTTTATTGTTCAGATTATTACATTTGTTCCTCTTTTTTCCCCCTATTGCTCCCTCCACTCAGCTCCCACCCTTTCCTCGGCCCTTACCTCCCCCCATATTGTCCTCATCCATAGGTGCATGATTTTTGGCCAGTCTCTCCCTGAAGCCCCCTTGTCGGAAACCAAACATAGTTCTCACTAAATGGATGTAAACAGGAGGCCAGAAGACTGGTCAACCTTAAGTGCTCTGAAAGGTCAGAGCTAATCACTCACTGTTTAGTTGAAACATGTTGGCTGAAGCAACCTCTACCTGTTTGTTTCATGTTAATTTCTGTTTTGTTATTTCCTGCCTAAAGGCTAGGAGTGTGTTCAAAAGCCTTAATAAATGGGAGAAAAAGGCCAGAGCAAGTGGCAGTCCTTTCCACTGGAGGAAGGCTCCCGCCTGGCCCCCATTTATGGCCAAATTAATGTTTTCTAGTCTCTCATTTCATTTGCGTGCAGCCTCCTTCAGAACCTGAACCCTGAACTGGGAACCCTGAACCACACAGGACGTGGAAAGAGGTTCTCACACCCCCTCATCCTTTTCCCCCTGAGAATTGTCAGTCCACTCCCTTTCTATGTCCCTGATTCTATTATATTCACCAATTTATTCTGTTCATCAGATTTTTTATTCACTTGATTTTTAGATTCACTTGTTGATAGATATGTATTTATGGTTCATAATTTTTATTTTTACCATTTTCTTCTTCTTCCTCTTCTTAAAGAGTACCTTTCAGCATTTCATATAATACTGGTTTGGTGTTGATGAACTCCTTTAGCTTTTTCTTATCTGTGAAGCTCTTTATCTGCTCTTCAATTCTGAATGATAGCTTTGCTGGGTAGAGTGATCTTGGTTGGAGGTTCTTGCTATTCATTATGTTGAATATTTCTTGCCACTCCTGTCTGGCCTGCATAGTTTCTGTTGAGAAATCAGCTGATAATCATATGGGTGCTCCCTTGTAGGTAATGAACTATTTTTCTCTTGCTGCTTTTAATATTCTCTCTTTGTCTTTTGCTCTTGGTCTTTTAATTATGATGTGTCTTGGTGTGGTCCTCTTTGGATTCCTTTTGGTTAGGGTTCTCTGTATTTCCTGGACTTGTAAGTCTATTTCTTTCACCAGGTGGGGGAAGTTTTATGTCATTATTTTTACAAATAGGCTTTCAGTATCTTTCTCTCTCTCTTCTTCTGACACCCACATAATTCAGATGTTGGTACTCTTGAGGTTGTCCCAGAGGCTCCTTACACTATCTTCATATATTTGGATTCTTTTTTTCTTTTTTCTTTTCCAGTGGAGTGTTTTTTGCTTCTTTGTATTTTAAATCTTTGACTTGATTTTTGCGTTTCTAGTCTGTGGTTAGGTTTCTGTATAATACTTTTATTTCAGTCAGTGTATGTTTAATTTCTAGTTGGTCCTTTTTCATCTCCTCTTGAGTCTTGCTAAATTTATCCATATTTTCTAGGAAATTATTGAAAAACCTTATAACTGTGGTTTTGAACTCTGTATCTAGTCATTTGTTTTCCTCCATTTCTTTTGTTTGTAGTCTGTTCATTTGTCTCCATGTTTTCACTGCTTCCCTGAGTTAGTAAAGTAGCTTTGTGTATTAGGTATCCTATATGACCCAGTAGCTCTGTCTCTTCATTTCCCTGAGGTGGACTCTCTTGGTGCATCCCTTTGTGGACTGTGTGTACAGCCTTGTTGTAATTAAGTCTTAATTGTTGTTGGTATCACTGGAGAGAATTGACCTCCAAGCCAATTGGTTGTGAGAATCAATTGTGTCTATGCTGGGAGAACTTCTGTGCTGGAGTCAGCCTTATGATGCAAGACTTGTAAAATTGCAAAAGCCTCTATGTTCAGGTTGGATGAGGTGGAGTCTCAGGGCTGAGCAAAGACAGCCTTGACCTTCTGTCAGCCCTGCCATATGCGGCCCCTGGGTCTGTGTCCTTCGGTAATTGCTGCAGCTCTCTGTGTGCACACACGCACATGGCACATGCCTCCAAACTTCTGCCTTTCTGGCTCTCCTGAGTTTCTGTGTGCTCCAGGGACATGTATGAGTCTGGGTCTTCAGGGTCTCACCCAAAACTGGGGTTCTGTGCAGTAAGAAGTGGAGTTCAGTGCAGTTGGGAGGTCCTGTCTTCCTCCCACTAGAGAAAGCCAGCAGCACAATCAGCAGTCAGCCCTCACTGTGTGAACACCAGTGTGCACACCTCCAGACCTTTGCCTTTTTATGGCTCCCTTCAGTTTCCGTGCACTCCTCCCTTTTCATGGCAGTCCAGACTACCCTTGGAATTGAGGTTAAGTGCAGTTGGATTTGAGGTTCAGTGCAGTCAGGAGTTTCCATCTCCCTCCTGCTAGAGGAAACCAGCCAGGCACTCTGCTGCCCCTGTCCTCTCCAAGCATGTGTCTCTGTACCTCAGCTCTCTGCAGCTCTTCTGAGTGTCCGTGAGCCCCTATCTTTCCTTCTAGTTGTAGAATTTCCACTCAGCCAGCTTTCTTGTGGTTCTGGGTGATACCCATTCTGTCTTTTAGTTATGGTTTTGAAATTTTTGTGCAAGGCAGCAGTTTAGGTGTTTACCTATGCTGCCATATTGGTTTCTCTAGTTGTGTCCATTGTTTGACAATTATGAATAACTAGTGTCTAGAAATTAATTAGAAGAAATATTTTAATATCGCTATTCGCCCATTCTCTATAACAGAGTGTCAAGCAAATTCATGATTAACAATGACAGATCAAAATGCACACATGCAATTTGCACCATTGAGAGTTTTATATGTATCATGCATGCGTGAGTCAATTTAGCCATATATATATATATAAACTTGCTTAATTAGACCTACTTTATAATTTAGCTAAACTTTGAAGCATCCCAACTTCTTTTTCAGGTAATTGTCAGCAACTCAGCAGGAAATATCAACATGAATCAGGAAGAACAAAGGGTAAAATATTTAACTGCAGCACTGTTTGACTATATTTCTGTGCAGTGAGAAAACCTGAAGTCATTTTCAAGTTCTACCATTTCTTACTTCTTTTCAATTGGGGGTCAAGTTTCTAAACTTTCCAAATCTCCATTGTCTTTCTAATGAAAATAATATAGGATTCCACCAAGTCTCCTATATACCTACTCCAGGACTTCTGTGAGGATCAAATGAGATGAGGCACAGGATAATGCTTCACAAACATTTGGTTGATATGTAAAATGTTTCCACCTGGCTATCAAGCAAGTCAAGTTTCTGAACTGAAGAAACTCCAAGGCAGCTAGTCACTAGGGAGAGGAAGCCAGATGTTGCTATGTGACAACATTATCCAGGGTCCACAGTAACCATTTTCAGGCTGATGTGGGCTGTGGACCACATTGTGTGCCATGGGGTCTTGGCAGCATTGGCTGCAATTTGGTGGGGTGTCGCTCTGGGGTGGTGGCAGGGCCTATGTCTCACTTGGGGGAAGCCAAGTGTTGGTTTGTCGGTGCCAGATCCCTGGTGCCATTTATTTTTAAATGGCCAGAGTGTGTCATGGTAGCTCCTGCATTTAGCGTCTGTCCCCTGGTAGTCAGTGTGCATAATAGCTACAAGTCGCAGTGTCTGCCCCTGGTGGTCATTGCACATCATAGCTACCAGCTGGAGGAAAGGATGGACACTTAGCCTTTAATATATAGAGATGGTGCTATAAACATTCTAAACCAAACCTCTCACAAAAGTTGCTGGGTAAAGAATTTTGGATCTGTTTATCATTTCACTGTAGAGTAACTGGACCAGAGATAAGTGACATGTTTTTCTGGGACATGTTTTTAAATTCTTTTGAGTACATACTTATGAGTGGAATTGATGCGTCAAATGGTAACTCTATATGTAACCTTTTGAGTAACTTCCAGACTGTTTTCCAAAGTGGCTGCACATTCCTATCAATAATGTATGAGGGTTCTAATTTCTTGACATCCTCAACAAAATAATTTATTTTAATTTTCTATTTTAAGAATCTTAGTGGATGTGAAGGGTTACCACATTATGGCTTTGATTTGCAATTTCCTGGTGACTAATGATCTTGAGCATCCTTTCACATGCTTATTGGTCATTTGCATATCTTGTTAGAAAAACTATTTAAGATGACTTCTACTTAGCTAAATCAAATCAAACAAAAGCAAAACTAGACATAAGGTGAATAAATTTTTAGTGGCAGAGTGGACAGACTTTTACATATCATGAGCACAGTTTTATCTGTGACTTTTAAAAATATATATTTTTATTGATTTCAGAGAGGAAGGAAAAGGAAGAGAGAAATAGAAACATCAATGATGAGAGAGAATCATTGATTGGCTATCTCCTGCATGCCCCCTACTAGGGATGGAGCCTACAATTTGGGCATACACCTGGTACCCTTCAGTTCACAGGTTGACACTCTATCCACTGAGCCAAGCCAACTAGAGTTATCTGTCCACCTTTGAGATAGATTAATATGCTGACAATAGCACAGTTGTCACTTATCTCTGGTCCAGTTACTCTATAGTGAAATGATAAACAAATCCAAAATCCTTTACCCAGTAACTTTACTCAACTTTTGTGTTGAGTAAAGAATTCATGAAGAACTGGTAAGTATGCCAATCAATTTGGCCCTTGACTCCTCACTTATTGGTCAGTTCAAGCATGCAATACAATTATTCCTCCAATGTCAAATCAGCAGGAACAGGTTGATGAAGTTAGCTATGGGGTGGACATTAGAAAGCTAAATTGGCCTATTACAGGAGAGGCTGATCATTGCAACCTTAATTAGTCACATTCGAACTATTAGGCGTGAGGGCAATTGTGTTACCTGGAAGAGGTAATACTTTAAATCATTCTTATATATCACTTCCTATGATTTAGTTTACCATTTTAGAAAGAATTGTATAATACTAAGCAAAAAAGTTTGGCTGTGTAGTGAAGAAGTAAATAAAACGTCCTGGAGGACACAGACATGGGGGCTGGGAAGTGGCAGTGGTCAGGGAGTGGTCAATGGGGGAAAAAGGAGATTTATGCAAACTTTAAACAATAAAGAGTTTAAATAAAAATAAAGTCCTGGAGTATTGAGTGGTAGATGAATCCTATTGAGGAAAACTTTAGGGTGCCTAGAGATGGCATGAAAGTACTTAGGTACATTTCAAGAGAAACAGAGGATACAGGTGAATTGTGTCCATTGTTGATCTTGTCACCCACCTAGACAGTAGATTACTAGAGGTCTTGTCAGATGATCCCTCACCTTTCTTCTCTAGTTCAGAAAAATAAAAGTAAGGAAGGAAGAAGATTCTTTTAAATAAAGGGGACTTCTGGGATTGATACATCAATAGTTGACAAAGGCTTTATTTGAGGCATATCAATTCAAGAATCCCTCAGTTTATAGCAACCTGCAGGTTAACAGATAAAAGTCCTCTAAGAATTTCCCCTAAATCTGAATTCCTTTGGACCAAGAGAACCTGTACCTTGGGGCAGCTCAATAATCTTGTGAAGAAATGACTGGCTTTACAGTTCATTGATATTTGTTTCCTCCTCTTAACATGGAGAGTGCAGGAGTGGACACTGGATACATAAATCTCTTTAACTGTAACAATGATAACAATTGGTTGAAAGCTTACAGCATTCCAAATGTCCTTAGATTTTTTAGGCATTCTTCTCTAGTTTGCTTTCCATTTTTCTGTTGACATTTTAAAACCCTTATCGAAGTAAGAAACGTTCAAATCTCTAGAGAATTTTTATAAGAATTTACTTGAGTCAAACTGACAACATAGATCAGGGAGCAGGATCGTAAATGCTCAGGAAAATAAGTTTTACAGCTTATTTTTTATGCATTTGAAATTAAGGAGGAAACATACGGACAATTACATGGAGGTGAACAAAGTAAGGCATTGAATTACAGGACAATTAACAAGATTATATATATTCAATCATATATAATTGATTTTTGAAGAGATAGAGAGAGGAAAGAAAAGGGAGAGAGAAAAACATTGATCAGCTGACTCCTGAACACCCCCTACTGGGGGTCGATCCTGCAACCCAGTCATATGCCCAACTGGACATTGAACCTTTCAGTTCACAGTACCCATTCAACTGAGCACATAGGCCAGGGCAAGAATATGTGCTTTCTTGAGGCTGGTTCAACATTCAAAAATCAATCATGTAATTCACCACATCAAAAGACTAAAGAAGAAAAATCACTTGATCATATTAACCAACAGATGCAAAAAAAAAAAAGCATTTGATGAAATCCAATACTCATTCATAATAGAAATTATCAACAATATGTCAATAGAGGGTAACCTCGTGAATGTGACAAAAAACAAATGAAAAATACAAATAACATTATACTTAATAATGAGAAACTAGAAACTTTCTAAGATCATGAACAAGGCAAGGATATTTTCACCACTGATTTTCAACATCATATTAAAAATTTTAGTTAATGTAATAAGGCAAGAAAAGGAAATAAGTAGTATATAGATTGGGAAGGAAGAAGTAAAATGGCCTTTGTTCACAGACAATATAATTATCTATATAGACAATACAGAAGAATTAACAAAAAACTTCTGGAACTAATAAATAATTATAGCAAGGTCACAGGATACAAGATTGATATACAAAAGTCAATCACTTTCCTGTATACAAGCAATGACCAAGTGGAATTTGAAATTAAAACACATTATCATTGTCTGGCCAGTGTTGCTCAGTGATTGAGCATCAACCCATGAGCCAAGAAGTCATCAGTTTAACTCCTACACAGGACACATGCCCCGGTTGGGGGCCAGTCCTCAGTGGGGGACATGCGAGAGGTAGCCGGTCAATGTTTCTCTCTCATAGATGTTTCTATCGCTCTATCCCTCTCCCTTCCTCTCTAAAATCAATAAAAATCTATTTAAAAAAGGAAAACATTACCATTTACATTAGCACCCCCTGATTTGAAATACTTAGGTGTAAATCTAACAAAATATGTATAAGATCTATATGTAGAAAACTACAAAGCTGATACATGAGATAAAAGAACTAAATAAATGCCTGGTCTGCATGGCTCAATGGTTGAGTGTAGATCTATGAACCAGGAAGTCATAGTTTGATTCCTGGCTTGTGAGTTGCAGTCTCCATCCCCAGTGTGGGGCCTGCAGGAGGCAGTGGACCAATGATTTTCTCTCATTATTGATGTTTCTCTCTCCCTCTCCCTTTTTCTCTGAATTCAATAAAAATACATTTTTTAAAAATGGGCCAAAGACCTTCATGGACACCTCACAAAGAGGACACACACCTGGCAAATAAACATATAAAAATTCTATCAGGGAAATGCAAATTAAAACAACAAACAACAAGATACCACTATATACCCATTACAAAGGTCAAAATTTAGAATACTGACAATACCAAGTGCAGACAAAGATGTTGAGCAACACAAATTGCCTTTAATTGCTGGCACCAGCACTTTGGGAAACAGTTGGCAATTTCTTATAAAATTAAACATATACTTACCACTGATCCAGAAATCAAGCTCCTTGGTCTCTCTTCAGAGGGTTGAAGAGTTATGTCTACACAAAAACCTGCACTCAGGTGTTCCAGCAGCTCTATTCATGATTAACAAAACTTGGAGCAACCAAGGTGTGCTTTATAAGTGAATGGAAAAGTAAATGTGATACATCCAGACAACAGAATACTATCCAGTGCTAAAAAGAAATGAGCAATCAAATCATAAAAAGGCATGGGGGAAATATAAATGCATATTACTAAGTGGAAGAAGCCAACCTGAAAACGGCTACATGCTATGTGATTCTGATTAGATGACATTCTAGAAAAGGGAACAGTAAAAAGATCTCTGGTTGCCAAGGATTAGAGAGGAGGAAGAGGTGAATAGGCAGGGTATGAGGAATTTTTAGGACAGTGAATCTACCCTTTATGTTACTATAATAGTGCATATATGTCATTATAAATTTGTCCAAGCACTTAGAATGTACAACAATCAAGAGTGAACCCTAG
>PVJN01015214.1:6584-44981 GCA_004026805.1 Lasiurus borealis | reverse complement strand
TTTGTTTTTCTCACAATAAAAAGCCACGTCCTGCCTTCTTCCCAACTACCAGTGCCCTTTCAGTAACACTCTTGCCTCTAGAATCCTCTGTTCAAAGTATGCATACACACTCAGCACATGGTAGGTGCTCAGATATTAATTTCCTTCTTACCTCCCTTATCTGTCATGTACCTCCATTTCCCAACACAATTCCAACCCATTAATAAGTGACATTTACATGTGATTAAAACACCTCTTGGGTAAAATTGGATCTTACATGGATAAAGGAATTCTAATTTTCATATAAGCTGTGGTGGACAGAAAAAAATTATATCGGAGGAAGATAAGCAATAGAATATTTTTAAGTTTAGGAAGAAAGCTAGAAAATGACTAATTTTGTTCAGGTTACTTTAGTGGAAGCATGTTGGTGGATTTTGTTTCCTCAAAAAACTCTCAGTGCCACTTCATGCTGGATTCCTCACCTGTCATCACATTGGAAACCCTTACTAGATCTATGTGTTTAGGGAGTTTTGTCAGAAAACATTTTTAATTGCAGTATTTAAAAATACCATATTTACTGGTTCTTAAAATGTCATTCAAATGCATGTATTGTCTAATGTTTGGGGATGGGAACTAGTTTTGCAAAAAAAAAAACACCTAATGTTGTATAATAATGCCCCAATGATCTTGCTGGTTAAAAATACAGTATTTTTGGCCATAATTTTGTACGACAGTATTCTTCATTCTTGAGTTTTGCTTCTCTTGAAGTTGCCCAAGCTTCTCCTGGAATGTTCTTTATTATGAGCAGTATTGGAATAAATCTTTTCTTAAAACACTTCATACTGCACATGCATTTTCCAAAGTAGACAAGTTCAATAGTGTCTAATTCAACCAAAAAATTATTTTCCCCTCTGTATAATCAGAAACCAGTGTCCTGTAGTAGGAATATTCATATTGATAGTATTGATCAAATTAACTCTTTAAAAAATTGCTCTGACTTAGGTTGCACACAACTGTAAAAATAAATTTATATAGCTACTCAATAATGACTTACAAAGCCGCTATCTTCAACCTAAAGCAGCAATGCTTGCTCGGAGCTTTCTGAGCCAGTGGTGTGGTGAATCGGTATACTCCACGTAGGCAAAAGGACCTGGTGTGTAGTTATCACTTATGTCTGTGACTTAGAAACAGGTAGGCTTTTGAGATCAGATAAAACATAGCTTTTCTTTTGCTGGAAATTGTGGAGTTGGTGTTTATGGTGGCAAGTGTTTTGTTTTTTTTTGTTTTGTTTTGTTTTTTCCTATAGAATCAGTGCCTGTGGAGGGACTTAAAACATTAACAAAAACAACACCTGTCCCTGTTATCTATGACCAGGTCTTTCTGATGGACAATCCAGCCCTTGCTTAGGGAATTGTGTGTTATTCTGAACACTGTTCTGTCCAAATACTTTAGAAAGAAAAAAAGTGTCATTTTCACTGAAAAGGCTTCAGTTTAAGGCTCTCCTATCCCATGCCTACACATTATTTTATCTTTTAAATATAGTCTTAACTGATTTCAGAGAAAATGGGAGAGGGGGAGAGAGAGAAAAACATCAATGATGAGAGAGAATCATTAATCGGCCTCTTCCTGCCTACCACCTACTCAGGATCAAGCCCACAATGAGGCACGTGCCCTTGACCAGAATGGAACCTAGGGCCCTTCAGACCGCAGGCTGATGATGTTCTTATCCACTAGGTCGAACAAGTGAAGGCCCATTCTTACATGTTTTAGAGACCATTTCCAATAGATGGTGTTCCCTTCTCTCTGGATCCTACTATTAAGGGAATGGTGTGACTGAGGACTGTCATTTAGTACGGGGGGGGGGGGGACTAAAGTGATCAGTTCGCACAATCTCTGCTGAGAAGGCAGGGTGTTAAGGAGCCCCCAGCTCTCCCCTCTCCATGACCTCCTGACCCCAGCTTGACCACTGTAGGAGCAGGATCCGTCTTCACCATCATCTTGAAGACCCTCTGTCTACTATAAAAGCACAAACTCTGAACATTTGACCCAAGCCCAAATATTTCACTGGACCCTTTTGACTCATAGAACAAGCCTACCTGGTCAGTTTCTTTTCTGTCCTATTCTTAATAAAAATAAAAAATAAAAAGTGGTTGGCCTAGAAGCTTCTCTGTCTGGCTCTTCATCTTCCCTGCTCCTCCCATTTTTCTTAGTTTGTGATGGCCACGTGCAGCCTCTAGGAGCCAGTTACACCGTGGCAAAGAGTGAGGGTGGAACAACAATGGTTTGTTGCTAAGGTGTCCAGAGCCAATTCTGATAGTAAGTTAGCCGGTTGCTTTTCTCTTTTGTCTAATGTTGAGTCATTACCATGCTTTCGTTACTCGGCATTTAAAACCCTTACTGAAATTTTATCAGGGAGTGTGGAAAGCAGTGGTTAAGGGTGGGCTTCTAGTCGGTTTGGTTTAAGTTATCCACGCATTACTATCATGGTTCTTTGTTTTCCTGCCAGGGCTAGTTAAAATATGGATCCAGCTATTTACGAGTAGAACAACAGTCTTTTAAGGAAGCTTCCTAGGTCTCTGCAAAACAAGGCCTTGGTTATAAAGTGTAGGTCTCTCTAAATCTAAGATGCACAGGGAGTTCTGAAAAGATTCTTTTCTTCTTTGAATTCTTATGCCTGTGTTGACTTTTCTCTTTTAGAGAAGCATCCTGTTTTCTCCACGAATGCGAAAGGTATTTTTCTGTCCCATTAGCCTGTGGGTACAATAAGGCAACTTACCAGCTTTTAATTAAGAGAGTAATTAAGCCAAAAGATAACAAAGAGCTGCTGGCAGGAATCCCTTGAAGAGGCCTTCCCAGCCCTCCTCAAGCATCTCTAGCCCCGTCCCGGAGAGGGTATTTTTCAGCTTAGAGGACTATGGGCTGCCCCATGCAGTAGGGCCCCTGGGGCTTTCCCTCTGTTCTGTTTGCCCAGTACACTCACCTGGTGCATATTTAAAGCGTCTTTAGAAATGAGGGGACCAGGCAAAGACAAACTGGCAAATGGGCTTGGCAAGCCCTAGAAGTCTGCAAATGGGGATCCCACACCCTGCCAGGCAGCACACAGAGCTGCTGACCAGACTGTGTCTGCTCTGGGCTGTGCCTCACGTGGGACGCCAGGCCTGGCCAAGTGGAATCCACACTGCCCACCCCTGTCCCCAGGAGTGGCACACCTGAGACACAAGACCCACTTCAGGGGTGTAGCAGCAATGATTATGTTCCTGGAATCACAGCAGTGTTAGCAACAGGGGTCTGCTTTCTTTTGAAATTCCAAAGGTCTCACCCGTGGCACCCTGGAAAATGGTTACCAATGGGGAGGGTGTGGCAGCCTGGGATCAGGATGCTGATTTATAGTGTGTGCTCAAGTGAACACACCCACCAGGCCCAGGGTTAAGCTGCTGATTGGTAATGTCGGTGAACTCAGAATTGGGAAGAGAGGCTACCAATAGATGCTCTCGAACTGTACCTGCCCAGCACCCTCAGTCTGTGAAGAGGGCTTTCTGTAAACCTAGGGAAGTGGCAGCAGGACAAGCCGTCCTGGCTCCCTGCACTGAGAACACACGCATTCATGCTCCTGGTGACCTGGGGCTGATGGCCAGAGGTGCTCCTGATGGGCTCAGACAACAGGCAGGTTGGCCAGAAATACAAAATAGTTATACTCTCCAAAGGAATGGATAGCCAGGAAGCTGGAGGGTAAAAATAGGAAGTCCATTTGGATGTCAAGATTTTACATGTTGTGAGTTTGAATGTGCATGTGTGCGCTCACGTATGTGTGTGTGTGTGTGTGTGTGTGTGTGTGTGTGAATTATCTCTGCATCTCCAATCAGCTCCATTGTTGCTGAACAGAAAAAAAGTCTATACAAATGATCATGTCAGTTAAATGACAACATTAATCCTAAACATTACTAAAAATACGAATCGCTATACTTACGTGGGTTGTATGTTGAATTTAAAAATGGTTTGATTTTGTTGCAGAGGTGTGCACAGATACAAGGTCAAATATACCTGAGTGTGTACAGTCAGACCTGCTTATCCCATGGACATTAGAAGTATTTTAATTCACAAAAGAAAATTCATGTTGACATGATAAAGGCTCAAAAGGTCACAAAATCCATGGTTAATATTTTCTTAGAAAATGTTTTCTGCTGCCAGCCTTCCCGGGTGCTATCTTTGAAGAGCTCCACCTTATCCGCGAAAGAAGGCCTAAGTGCGGCAAGTTAATCATGTTTCCCAAAGGGCAGGTCACCGAGGCAGGAGCTTTGATGTGTCTAAATGACGAGGTGCTGTGCTTCCTGCAGAGACCGGAGGCCGGTCTCCTGGGAGGTGTGGAAGCAGGATGTGGTCCCATCGGAAGCTTCAGGTCCGGGCCTGTCTGGTTGAGTGCACAGTCACCGTCAGGGTCATCATTATCATTCCCGAGTTGTTTCCCTGTGCAGACTGCTCACTTCCCATGAAGGATGATGAACTCCCAGAGCCGCAGGCTCACACCACACATGCCTACACAGCACCACAGACGCTGCTCCACGGGGCCCTGGGCTGTGCTCTGTCACTCTCAGACTGGCTGGAAGTGACCACTGCCCATGTCCCCCGACTCTCGCACAGTTCTCTTAGGGTCAGGAGCTGGAGCATCCTTCCAGCATTCCCTGGCCACACCCAGAAACCAAAAGTCAGCGCATCTGGAGTGAAATGCGACCAATGAGTGACAGGAGTTGGTGGTTACACTGCTGTGTCCGGCCCTCGGTGGTCAAACCCAAGTAAACCTCCAAGTTCAGAGGCATTGACACTTCTCAGCACTCCTGGCCTGCTACTGGGCCTCAACCCTGTTGTTCTTTCAGTCTGACATTCTTTCACACTGAAAGTTCACACACAGACATGGCCTTGAGACTTCTCCCAAATGCTACACCGACAAACCCCCTCTCCTTTCTCACAGTCCAGCGTGCAACAGGGTGGCTGGGCCAAGAGTTGATCATTCCGTCCTTGAGGTCACTTGGCATAGTGTCAGAACTCTGAGAGCAGGAATTGCTCCTTAGTCTGAATCTTTTGCAGATGGAGTCGTGGTTGCTAAATAGCTCAAGACTTTCCAAAAGTAAGAGCTGGAAGCCATGAATTCTCCAAGAGATAGATGTGTTTTGGGGAAAATAAAATGATGTGGGAAGTAAAGTATGTGAAGCACATTCTTTCAGCATTAGTGCAGTTAGATGATGATGAAACAGCGGCGAAGTATACACTTGCTATCTCCTTGTTGGCTGCTGCCTCCCAGTGACACAGCCTTGCTCTTGGTTAACCTGTAAGCTGCTCTTATAATTCTTTCCTTTCTGGTGTCAGTTAGTGCATAAAATAAAACTGAGGCAGACAGTAGAATTAATACTTTCTGTTCTTGAGCATATTGCTTCTATTTTGCCTCTTGAAATCAGTTATTTTGAATATACACTATTAAAGCTTTCTTCCCAAACCATTTCCTGACACAGCCAAAAATCTAACTCTTTGAGAAGAAAATCCTAGGCTGACCAACCAACTCTTTTCAAATTACTCCTAGTCTCCTACTGAGTATAAAGTTGGGCTTTTATTATTGTAAAATTTGCACTGAACATGTGTTCCACATATGCAACTCAAATACTCACTTCCCAAACTTGGCCTGATGCAGGGGGCATATGGAGGCCAGGCATTGGTCAGAAAAGGAATCCAGAATAATTTTGGTGCTTGACCCTAACTTCTCTCTCTCTCTCTTTTTTTCTTCTAATGGAACTGAGCCCATGGCATTGAGGATTTTTAGGGATGAGAGCACAAAGACTAATGGAGAATCTGGAAACAAAATGTAGATCTGCTCCCTTCCTGTCCCAAGCAAATTCTTCCCCATGTAGATTATATCTTCAAAGTTGTATGCCTCTCTTCTTGTGGGTACAAAATTTAAGGAGATTAAATGAACTTGTGGTTAAAATTCCTTCCAATAACCAATGTTGCTGCCTTTAGAGAACTCGAGGGAGCATTACAATCCCTTCAGTCCTCACATTAAAACAAGCCGCCTTGTGAGTGCTGGGAATGCATCTCGTGCCACATATCACTTTTCTCTGCCATCTAAGCTGGCACCAGTGCCATGATACACAGAGGAGAGGGAGTGGACATAGAGAGATTTCTTCCTTTTCCTTTAAGGCCACTGGTACTCTTTTAAAGGCTTCACCCCCAGTACCTACTCTAACTAATTACCATCTCCAAATGCCATCACATTAGGGGTTGGGGCTTCAATGTAGGAGTTTGAAGGAGGTACATTCAATCCATAACAATTTGGATGCAAAATTCCTTAACAAAATACTAGCAGAATTCAGCAATATATAAAAAGTACCATGTGCCCTGACCGAGTGAGGTTTATTCCAGGGCTTTAGAACTGGATTAGTATTTGAACATCAAACCAGTCAATCTAACCCACCAAATTTACAGGTAAAAAAAAAGAAAAAGCCCATGATTACATCAATGAATGCATAAAAACACTTGACAAAATTCAACATTTATTCATAACAAAAGCTTTTTGATAAATAGGAATAGAGAACTTTCTTGACAAAGATTATCTAAAAGCACCTATAGCTGGCATTATACTTTTCTTCTCAGATTGGGGAATAAGTTAAATATGTTCCTTCTCAACAATTTTCCTCACAGCCCTGGAAATTCTAGCCAATGCAAGGAAATACAAAAATCATTGGAAACTAAGAAATAAAACTGCCCCTATTTGACAGATATGATTGTTTTTTTGAAAATTCCAAGAAAGCTACAAAAATATTCAAGGTCTAATAACTGAGTTAATCAAAATTATGGAGTATAAAATAAACATTCAAAAATCAATTGTATTGCCAAATATTAGCAATGGACCCCAAAATTTTAAATATAATAGCACTTATAATTGTCTAAAAATAATTAGATGTACATTTAACAAAATATGTACTGAATTCGTATGCTAAAAATTACAAGATGACAAAAGTAATCAAAGATGATACAAATGTAGAAACATACATATGGTGTTTATGGTTTGGAAGACTCAACATAGTAAAGATGTCAATTCTCCCCAAAGTGATATACAGATTTAACACAATTCCTACCAAAATCTCATCAAGATTTTTGTGTAGATGTAGATAGGATTATTCTATATGAAATGATAGTATAACCAAAAAAATGTAACAACTTAAAACAGTTTTGGGGGGAAAAATAAGGTGGAAAGAATCAGTCTAAAGATTTCAAGATATTACATAGCTATAATAAAAATAATGTGGAATAGATGAAGGGTACACATATAGATCAATGGATCAAACAGAACCCAGAAATAGAGTCACATAAATATACCCAACTGATATTAGATAAAGCTGCAAAAGCAAATCAATAGAGAAAATATAGCCCCTTCAACAAATGGTGCTGTAGTAATTGGATCTCTATTGGCAAAAATAAATAAACCTCCAGCTTTAAGTTTATACATCACACAAATATTAACTCGAAATGAATCACAGACTCAAATGTAACTGTAAAACTATAAGAGAAACTTTTAAAAAGAAATCTTCAGGGTGTAGGGTTAAGGCAAGAATTTCTTAGAATTGACACCAAAAAGTATAATCCATTAAAATAAAACTGATAAATTTAGACTTCACCAAAATTAATAACTTTTGCTTACAAAAAGACCCTAATAAGGACAAACCACATATCTATGATATATAGAATTTATAACTCCACAGTAAAAAAAAGAAAACACAATTAGAATATAGTCGAAAGTCATAAAAGCTACTTCACCAAAGAAGATATAAATGGGGGAAAAAAAACACACATGAAAATATTCACCATCATTAGGTATTAGGAAATGCAAATTAAACCAGAATAAAATGCCACTCAACACCCCATCAGAATGGCTAAAATAAAAAATGCTAAGGAAAATATGGAAGAACTGAGTCATTCATACGATGCTGATGGGAAATGTAAAATGGTACAGTCACTGTGGAAGACAGTTTGACAGTTTCTTAGAAGTTAAATATGCAATTACCATATTTCCCAGAAATTGCACTCCTGCATATTTATCCCAGAGAAATGAAAATTTAGGTTCACATGAAAACCTGACATGAATGTTTATAGCCATTTTATTTGTAATAGCCCCAAGCTAGAAACAACCTAGATGTTTTTTCTCCTGGATGAATGGTTAAACAAACTGTGGTACATGAAATACTACTCAACAATAAAAAGGAACAGACTGTTTATACATGCAACAAACTGGATGAATCCCTGGGGAATTATGCTAAGTGAAATGTACTTGAATTGACAAATTTATAGAAATAAAGAACAGTGTTGTGGTTGCCAGGGGTTACCAAGAGAGTGGTTAAGTGCAGGGTATTGGGTGTGATGCTGGAAGTGCAATATGAAGGCCCACTGTGATGATGAAAATGTTCTGTTTCTTGACAATATCAATATCCTGGCTGTGAGACTGTATTCTAAACATACAAAAAATTTTCATTAGAAAAACTGAATAAAGGGTACAAGGAATCTCTTCATTTTATTTCTTAAAATGGCATGTAAATCTGCAATTCTTTAAGAATAATTTTTTAATTAAAATATTAATTTAATTTTTTGGAAATGTGATATTTAACGGCAGTGTTAGCCAACAGCAATATCAAGAAATTCACAAATTTGAGCCTTTAGATTTTCTAGTTAGCAAGGTAAAACCAAAAAGGTAAAATTAATTTATAATTATGTATTTTTTTCTAAACCAATAGATCCAAAATATTATCTCGACATGTAATCAATTATTAGTCAGATAATTAGTCCCAGTCAGCTGAGGTTGATAGAGCAAAAATATCATAGACCAGGTTGCTTAAACAATAAATAAATACTTCTCACCGTTCTGAAGGGTGGAAACTCTAAGGTCAAGATGCCTGTAGAGTTGGGCATCTAGTGAGGGCCAGCTTGCTAGTTTAAGGACAGCAACTTCTCAGTGTCTTCACCTGATGGAGTCTCTTTCTCTTCTAAAAAGGACACTCCTTGCCTCACAGAGGCTCCACCCGCAAGACCTCAGGTGAATCTAATTACCCCCCAAAGGCCCCACCTTTAATATCTCATTGGTATCACATGCCCCTGTTAGAACTGGGAATCAAATCAACGACGCCCCAAACACCTGTGCTGAGAGTGCAGGCGGAGGCATTTCCCAAAGGGGAACCAGGGTGGATGTGCGCAAAAATGGTGGGAACGATTCTTCGTGCTCCTTTGCAGTGCGAGCACAGCTGCGTCTCCCATCCGCAAGTGGAGTCTGTGTCCCTCCCTTTGAATCTGGGCTGGTCTTGCAGCTTTGGGGTTAACTCAGGTTTTCTGAGAAACAGAAGGCAAGCAAGAGTAGACAGGCAAGGGTTTTATTAGAGGAAGCACCTGTGTGAAGGAAATTCTGGAGAGGAAGACCAGAGAGCATCAAACCTATGGCAAGTCTGCTATGGAGTGAAGGAAAAGGGGGGGGGACAATTGGGTAGAACTGTCTAAGAAATATTCCGCAAAGCCACTGGGCAGTCCCTGAGCCAGAGTTAGCTGAGAAAGGAATCCCAGGCCTCTCACCAGTAACTCTGACTTACTAGCCAGCCTGTGGCCTCTGCGCTAATTCGGCAATTGATTTCAAGGCCTGGTAGCTGAGACCCCCGGTCAATTACATCTCCTGCGGTGGGAGGCCTGCAAGATCCATTCTCGGGGACACCCACTATACTTGCTTTGACCAGTAAAATGCAGCAAAGGGAAGTGAATGCCAAGGCTTGCCCTTAAGAGACCTTGTAGCTGGACCTTTATTCTCTTTGAATGCTGACCCCAAACACAATGCAAGGAATTGAGGTGCCCCAGCCAAAGCCAACACCAACTGCAGTTGTGTGTGAGGCTTTCTCATGTCTCTCCACCCAGCCAGCCCTCCAGCTGAAAGCAACTATGTCATGGAACCCAAGCAAAGTCAGCAAAAGAATCGCCCAAACGCCCCCACAGACTCGCAGGAAGTAAGTCATTGGTGTTTTAAACCACGTATGTTTCATTAAAAGGCTGTATTGCCTTCATTAGTTTTCTCCCCCCCCCCAATCTTTAGAATTTGTTTTATTTTTTAAAAAGTTATTCTCTTGTTAAGAGTATTACCGATGTTCCCCATTTTCTTCCCTTTGCCTCCCCCACCCCCTTCCACCTCCGCTTCCTGCTCCACCCTAGGCCTTCTCCACACTACTGTCTGTGTCCAAGCGTTATACATTCTTTGATTAATCTCTTCCCGCCCTTCCACTCCCTTCCCTGTGAGACCACTAAGTTTTGGGGTGATTTCTTAGGTATCAGGAGTTAATTGGAAAAAAATAAAGATGGTCAATATTTGGGTGACCAAGCTCAGCGCATGTCCAGCGATTAACAAAGAACATCAACTGTGTGAGGGGAGACTGCCTCGTTGTTGACAGCAGCACTCAGGAGCGTTAGAAAGGACAGCAGACTTCAGGGATAAACTACACCCAGCATTCCTCTATGTGGGACGGTGGTAGATTTACCTAGAGCAGCTGTTCTCAATTTTGCATACACACTGAGCCCACACACCTAGAAAACGCACTGCTGAACTTGGTTTGGGGTGTGGCTTGGGCATCCCATTTTTCAAAGCTCCCAGGTGATTCCAAAGTGCAGCCAAGGTTCTTAGTCCCTCACCTAATGGCTTCTTTGGCCTTTTTATACAGGCACACCTCGTTTTATTGTTCTTCGCTTTATCATGCTGCACAGATGTTGTGGGTTTTTTTTTTTTTTACAAACTTTAGTCAAGATCCTCCTCTACCAGCTAAAAGATTATGAAATGCTATGTTGTGATTCTTGCTTTCCTGGGATGGTCTGGAGCATAAAGCCACAATATCTCCAAGGTACGGCTGTATTTTCTATAATCCTACCGTTTGAGAGACAAAAGGATGGCAGATATGTGGACTGGGATCCAGCAGACCTTGTTGGCAGCTCCCCAGCCTGCTCACTGCGCCCTCTCTGCCACTCTGGGAGTTCTGCCAGGCCTTCTTCCTCAGCTCTCCCTTCTGACTGTGAACATTTAACACATGGTCCTCCCTTCATGATCCAAGGCCCTGCATGGATGCATGTGCCGCTGATTTGAGTGTTAAACTGCTTCAGACGGCACAAAGGACCAAGTTACCTCTACAGTCAAATGAATATGAGGCCCCTTCCATGGACTGGCCTCCTTGCTTGATCTCTGTGACTTGAGACAAGTCACATTACCTCTCTTGGCTTCAGTTTCCTCATCTCTAAAATAAAAGTGCCCTTCCTTTCTTGAACTCCATTAGTTCCCCTGATCACTGTTATTTGACAATTTGACAGTTATTCTGGTTATCCAATTTGTTTGGCTTCTTAAGAACAGCAGAGAACCAAAAGTCACTTTCATCAAAATCTTATAGGGCTAATCAGTACTTCCCTGCTTGAATTCATTGTCAACTTTGGTGAACAACTGGGATTTTAAAACGTTTGCTCGGTACTAGGAGAGCATACATGGGGAAAAAATCGTGTGGGAAGTCTATTTGAAACAATGTTATCAGAATCTCTCCTCTGTCGATTTGCAAATGATTTTCACCTCTGGAGCACAACAGGTCTTCTGTTTGTATACATCAAAAACAGCCTTCCTTTAACTCATCGAAACATGTAATCCCAGAGGATAAACAGCATGGGGCCTATCTGTCTACAATCATGCTTGCCCAGAAATATATTAGGGAATAAGGGATAAAAAAATAGAATCATGGATTGTCTCTATAAAAAAATTCATTAGGCAAAATAGTGATTACCAATGAGAAGGGGGGGAGACTATTATTCAAGGACAGCAAATATCCTATCTAATAAAGAGGAAATCTGCTAATTGACTGCCACACCCTCACAAGATGATGGCACCCACAGCCACAAGAGGCGGTGCCCAGTCCCCTCAGTCCTGCCTCATCCAGCTTCAATCCCCCAGTCCCCTCAGCCCTGCCTCATACAGCCTCAGTTGCCCATTCCCCATAGCCCCATAGGGGAAGGCAGTTGGGGGTGATCAGGCCGGCAGGGGAGCAGTTAGGAGGCAATCAGGCTGGCAGGCAGATGAGTAATTAGGAGCCCACAGTCCTGAATTGTGAGAGGGATGTCCAACTGCCGGTTTAGGCCCGATCTCACAGGGCAATTGGACATCCTCCAAGGGGTCCCAGATTGGAGAGGGTGCAGGCTGGACTGAAGGACCGCCCCCATGCATGAATTTCATGCACCAGGCCTCTAGTATATATATATGTAAAATGATTCTTAACTCTGTCACCCACCCTTCCTCCCCCCCATCCCCCATACACACACTATTCCTCAAATCTTTGGCTTACAACTAGTGTTAGAATGAGCATGTTTTATTGAGCAGTTACTGAGTGGCTTACACTTGAAAACTTTCCCCTTGGTGGACACTAGTTGAATCTCTAATCTTGGTCACTAATGTGAACTCTTAATTATTATTATTTTTAAATAATCTCCTGAGTTCCCCCTTTTTTTCTAGCTCATCTCTCTCTTTCCTTCCCCCTCTCCAATGACAGGGAAGCATGATTACTGGTCAGCAATGAGACAATGAAAAAGGCCCAAGGCATATGCAGGAAGGAAGGAGTTTCTCAGAGTCTGAACCATCTGCAGACAGAAGAATGGAAACACTGGCATTGAAAGTGTCAAGTGGCATTTCTAAACTTTGGCAAAGATTACAGTTAGAGTTTCTGTGCATTTTAGCAGTGTTTGGTGGTTGAAGTTCAAGGAAGACTGGTTTGAAACATAGTCCAAATAATCATTCTCAAGTTTATATAACAAGGACAAAGGACAGGCTGAAATCCATCTATGAAGTGCAATTGGAAATCAGCTGAAGAAAAGCGAGAGAACTTCATTGCCAAATATGGGGAGATTTAAGACAGATTGTATGTTCTGCCAAACACTACCCCTTGTCTGTAAATCCAAGACTGTATTTTGCAGAAAGAAACAAATAACCAGCACTTTTAAATGTACACTACAAGGGAGCCTCTCTAGTGATTTCCAAAGCAGCTAATCTTTAAACCACTAGGGAAATCTTGAGGGTTTTAATGTAGGTAAAGGCTGGACACAGCATCCAGCTCAAAGAGACATTGACAGCACAGCTTAATCTAAACTAAGTGCCTAGAGCTATGAGCTCAGGCAGACCCAAAAGTCTGCAGTCTGGTTTTCAGATAAAAACCCCAGACAACTGAATTGAGTGTTTTAAAAACTGGCAGGTGCAAAGGAAGTTGTATCATTTTCTCCCCGGAGTCTCTAGCGAAATGACCCAGCCATTCTGCCACCCACAAAGACAGTTTTTGATAAAGTAGTTATAGGAGACATGGTGAACAACTGCTTCATCAAGACATAGTTTCAGGATACTTCAGAAGCCAGGAAGTGTCTGCCTGTTTCAGAAAACAGTCTTTACCATACATACCATAACAACAAAGACTAAACAAATAAAGAATAAACCCAAAATGTAAGCCCAAAGCTTTGGGATCAGATAGATCTAGATTTAAGTCCCAGGGTACAAACTCCTAGGTAGTAATGTATACACTGGGCAACTGATATAATCTCTTGGCTCCTCAGTTTCTTCATCTGTACAATGGGGTAATAATAATGCTTGCCTAACAGTACTGTTGGAATAATTAAGTAATGTAATGACTGGCACATTGCCGATATTAAAGTTACTTGGGTTTCCTATCAACATTAGAAGGTAGAGTTATGAAACAGACCAGTGATGGTTTCCAAGTTGTTCTTTTTTTAATAGCTTTATTGAAATTTACAAGGCCTTACACTCACCATTTAAGGTGCACAATTCAGTGGTTGGTTGTTTTTTTTAGTATATTTATGGAGTTGTGCAAGCATCACCATAATCTAATTTTGGAAAAATTTTAACCTCCAGAAGAAACCCATACCTGTTAACTGAGACTCTTCATGGCAAGCACTAATCTACTTTCTGTCTCTCTCATTTTGCCTATTCTGGACCTGTCATACTAACGAAATCATATACTAGTAGTAGTATGCTTGTAACCGATGTTATGGCTTGTTCTTCACTTATTTTTACATGAATAGTGGCAAGTAAAAATCAAAATGATTCTGTTAAAATCTGTTGAATTTTAAAAGATTGACACAGGAGCCCTAGCTGGTTCTGCTCAGTGAATAGAGCATAGGCCTGTGGACTGAAGGGTCCTGGGTTTGATTCTGGCCAAAGGCACATGCCTTGGTTGCAGGCTCAATCCCCAGAAGGGGGCATGCAGAAGGCAGCTAATCAATGATTCTCTCTTGTCATTGATGTTTTTATCTCTCTCTCCCTCTCCCTTCCTCTCTGAAATCAATAAAAAATATATTAAGTAAATAAATAAAAGATTGACACAGGATTTGAGAAAAAGGAAATGGTTAACTGCCATATTCTTTTTCAGCAACCATTAAGCAAATAAATCCTGCAGTTTGATCACATTTCTGCATAACAGCCTTTCCTTGTTCATTTGTTTTCTCTGGATCCAGTCCTCAGCATTTGGCTGCATCATGAAGAAACTCCTTCCAGCATTGAGAGTGTCCTTGACTTCAGCCAAGACCTAACACATTTGTTCCTACAGCAAAGCCTACTGTTGTACCAAACAGCTTTCTCCATGGGACTGTGCAACATGACAAAAGGGTGCCTAAGTATGGATGCAGGAGGTCTGGTTCCAGCCCTCACTCTGCCACCAACCTCAGGTGCTGAGGATTAAAGGGTATAAAGAACATGAAAGTGCTTTGGGAAATGTCCCCCTACCTGTGAGGACTTGGGTCAGAGTGGAACTGCTGGGTAGTAAGGCAATTCAATGTTTAACTTTCTGAGGATCTGCCAACTTGTTTTACATAGCCGTTGAATAAAATAGTTCAATTTTACATTCCCACCATCAGTGTAACAGGGTTCCAACTTCTCTACAGCCCCACCAACACTCATTTTCCTTAAAAAAAAAAATTATACTATAGATGTGAAGTGGTATCATTGTAGCTTTGATTTGCATTTCTCTAGTGACTAATGATGTTAAGCATTTTTTCATGTGCATATTGGCCATTCATATCTGGTCTTTAGAGAAATGTCAACTCCTTTGCTCATTTAAAAATTCTAATTGGGTTATTTGTTTTTTTGTTGTTGGCTTGCTGTAGTTCTTTATATATCCTATATTAAAGAATATTATCAGATATATGATTCACAAGTATTTTCTCCCATTCCATAGGTTACCTTTTATGCTTTCTTCATAATTTCCTTTGACACAAAGAAGTTTTCCATTTTGGTGAAATCTAATTTATTTTTGTCTTTTGTTGCTCTTGCTTTTGGTGTTATATCTAAGAAACCATGGCATAATCCAAGGTCATAAAGAGGTATACCTGTGTTTTCTTCTAGGCATTTTATAGTTTTAGTTCTGACATATAAATCTTTGATTCATTTTGATCTCATTTTTTTTTTTGTATATGGTGTGAAGGGCAGATTTTACATTTCTAAATGGTTACCTTTTAAATGGTTATATATAAATGCCTACATAATATACTCATTTTTGCCTTTTGACTCAAAAGCCTAAAATATTTACTATCTGGCCCTATACAAAAAAAAGCTTGCTAACCTCTGTGGCCAGGTGCAGTCCTTGCAAATACAGTGCTTAGTAAATATTTAAAAATAGATTCATTAAACAAAATTTAACTCTCCTACTGAGTACAAAGCACTTTCCAATATATCATGGAGTAGAGGAGAAATTTCAAAGATGAGTGAGAACTCTTTATATCCAAAATGGAATGAATTATAACTGGCAGAGAAGTACTGGAGATTAAAAATTCTTCTGTGCAAACCTCAGTCCTAAATGGTGATGAAAGCTGACATGTAAGAACAACCTCAAACTGTTTTTAGAACACGATGCAGAATCACTTGGGAAAATTTGTGCCATAATGTGTACATGCACACTCAAGCACACAGATTTCCTCTTCTTTGGTAAAGTCTAGAGAAATTAACAGAAATGGGGAGCCACCAAAGGGGACTGGGCTTACTATCATCTGAAAAGGAAAAAACATTTGCAACATAGGGTGAGGCTTTGGTCATCCTTTTTTGTTAATAGAAAATAGTCTTCACCCATTATTGACTGTGGATCCAAGAATTTCAATGAATAACGCTTTTACAGCAGGAATCTGCCTACTTTATGACGACCCTGTGAAGGAGGTCGGGCTGTTAGTGTTCACAAGTGAGAAAGGAATACATTTTCCACTTCAGTCACTCTTCATGGACAAAATCATAAAGCCAAAAACAAAACAACACTCAAGAAAGTATCTGCCTACCTTCATATTTTTTAAAAATATATTTTTATTGAATTCAGAGAAGAAGAGAGAGGGAGAGATAGAAACATCAACAATGATACAGAATTTCCTACTGAGGATTGAGCCCGAAACCCAGGGCATGGGTTTGATTCCTTCGACTGGAATCAAACCTGGAACCCTTTAGTCCACAGGCCAACACTCTATCTACTAAGCCAAACCATCTAGGGCTGCCTCCCTTCATATTTATACCTCTATGCCAGTAGTTCCCTCAAATCTTCTGTCAAGAGATCCTTTGGTCATTATACCAGTTAAGAATTGAGTTTGACAATGAGTAACAGGAAACTCAGTGATTTAAACCAGAAGCTTTATTTTACTCGCGTGAAAGAAGTATGCAGTAGGCAGTCCAGAGCTCTTTGGAGCTCTTGCCACCCAGCCCTCATTAGTGTGTAGTTTCATGCCTCGTGGTCACAAGTATCTCCACCTCTACCTCCATACTAGTATTCATGGACCAGGAAGAAGGGAAAGAGCCAATTGTGGGTGCCAGATGAATCTGTGCTCTTCCCTTAACTCCTCCCCTGGTGACTTTTATTTCCATCTTATTAGCCAGAACTGTGTCACATGGCAACTTCTAACTTCAAGAGAGATTGAAAATGTAGCCTTTCAAGTAGACATAAAATTTCCCTGTTAGGAAAAAGAGATTGAATGGATAATATGTCCCAAGATTGTCTGCCGCAAATAACCCTTTGACTTGGAAAACCCAGTATGTCAGACACCCGCCCTCCAGGTAGTATTTTGAATGTTATTTCTCAAAGTTTAACATGCATATGAGTCACCTGGGAATGTTGTTTAAAATGCAGATTTTGAGTCAATACATCTGAGGAGGGATCTGGATTTTTTTAATTTCTAAGGTTGGCCAACCGCACTTTGAATAGTAAGGTCTTAAATTGCTGGATCGTCCTATTGATCAGAAAAGAAATGGATTGTTTTCTTGTTTTTTATTACTTTTAATGTATCAATTTAAATTTAAATTATATTCCCACTACATGTCTACTATATAATGAAATAATATGAGTATTAGTAGACATGTAATATTAGTGGACATGTGGTCTTGGTAGACATGTAGAATACTACTGGTCTAAATTACCTGTAATATTCTTTACTATATTTTTAAATTGGAATCAAATAATGAAGAACTGTTAAATAAATTGAAAGTTCCCTGGCTGGATGGCTCAGTTGGGTGGGTGGAAATATTAACAGTTGGTCAATCTAGGTGAAGAGTTTATAGATGTTCATTGTATCATGCTTTCAAATTTTCTGTATTTGTGAATTTTTTCCAAATAAAAAGTAGGGAAAGTTTAGTCATACTGGAGTTATATAGCACATAGAGCAAGGAATTGATGTTTTACAATTTCATTTAAAATTATTCTGAGAAATAGCCATATCCAAGGAAGGGGATTACCCACTAGCATACTTACCAAGAACATTTTTGTAATAGAGAAAACATTCTCTATCCCTGGAAGTTCCCCTCCTCGGTAATCAGAGCCTGGGGGACACATTTAAGCACTTTTAGAATGTTCTGAAAGTATATTGATAGATCTGTCTCCCTGATAGTACTAGAAGTTACATAAAAAAAGAGACAGTGCTCTGGCTAGTGTTTCAGTGGTTAGAGCATTGGCCTGTGCATGGAAGGATTGCAGAGCACCTAACCTGCAGTCGGGGTGTGTGCAGGAGGCAACAAATCTCTCTCTCTCTCTCTCTCTCTCTCTCTCTCTCTCTCTCTCTTTCTCCCCCCTCCCTCCCTCCCTCCCTCTCCTTCCCTCCCTCCCCGCACCTTCCTCCCTTCCTTCCACTCTCTAAAAAATAAGTTGAAAAAAATATCCTCTGCTGATGATTTAAATAAAAAGAGAACAGAGTCTTATGGGGGACAATCACTTTGTAAGTTATATAAATGTCTAACCACTAAACTATACACCTGAAACTAACATAATATTGAGTGTCAACTTTAATTTAAAAATTTTTAAGTTTAAAAACATAAATTAAGCCAAACAAATAAGAAAAATATAATTTCAAATTTAGTTGCTTTTATAGAAATAGATAAATTGGAAATGTAATTTTTAATTAATGAATAGACTGTATATGACACAATACATTTTATTACAACTGAATATACCCTAAAAAGACAGAATTAGAGAGAGAGAAACTTAATAAATATGTGAAAAACATGAAAGAAGACATGGATTGACTGAAAGCCTATCTCAGGGCAGTTTCAAGATAGCCTTGAAGCCAAATTCAGGATATGAAATGAGAGACAACCCTAGACTTGGTTGCATGCCACTGGGGAAGAGCCTGTGTCTGGCTGGTCCCATTCCTCCTAGGCACGGTGGAGTCAATAAACCTGTTCAGCAGGTTTGCACTGGCACCAGTTCCTTTCAAGGCACTTACCAACCTCAGGGTCCAAGGTCATGCACAGCACACACAGTGAGTAAGGCCCCACAGAAAACGAAGACATCCGAGCAGAAACAGAATCCACGCAGACAGAAGAGCAGGCTTTTAGTTTATGTCATTTACCAGGATTCCTTTGCTCTCTAAATCCTATGGTGCATGTGCTAGCTGGACTGAACAGTATTATTAACATTCATTTCTTCAGATTAAACTACATAATCTTGTTACAGGTACAGATACTGGTTCAAGAGAAGTTTAACAGATAAAGATTCTTCCATATATTTAGAAAATTTTTGTAAATTTGCTGCACCTACACCCAAAAAGCTTACTAACACATGCATTTAAATAAAAAAAAGAAAACTACCTACTCATAGATCTTTACATAGTAACCAAAGGCACCATCAAGAAAAAGTTATGCAGAAAGTTACACCAAAACATACCCCCATGCCAGCTCTAAAAAAGCCTTTTTGTTCATTTGTGTTATTTACTTCATTGTCCTCTTTCCATTTATTTTTGTGACACAGTAGAAAGACTCTGATAGCCATTTACCATTAGTCTTTCTAACAGAAGGTAAGAAGTAGGTGTTGAAATATTAGGACACTGTAAAATAAACATGATTGCAAACCAACGTATTAAATTTTTACCATCCACCAACACCTCCCTCTTCATGATCAGGTACATAGGCCATGATTCTTTTGGTTGCAACTGATAGAATCACAATCTATACTGGCTTCAACAAACAAGAAGACTCACTGGGTCAAGTAACTAGGAATCTGGGTCGAAGAATTTAGATCATAGGAGGAGGATTCTCTTTCTTTCCATCTGTTGGCTGGCATTCTATCTATGTTTATGTTATACTCAGGTGGAGAGATTTTATATCTTTGCAAAAGTGACCACCAGTGGCCCCAGGTTATTTCATAATTTCAAACTAATTATCCTAGATAAAGGGGAAGGAACACAGTCTTTCAGATGGCTCAGGGAAGTTTCAGGAAAGAGTCAGTTTAGCATCCCCTGAACCAATTGCTATGGTTAAAAGATGTGTGTTCTTATTGGTAGGCTTGGCTAATGTGCACACCTTCAAACTAATCTATTGGTTAAGGAGATGGAGTGCTCTGATAGGCCAGACCTGGATCATGTGCTCATCCATGAAGGCAGAAGCAACATGGGACTGAATTATCCCATAGAATGGTGAATGATTCTCTCTCATAGGGATGCCCTGCAAACATACCAGGTATCTGTCATTCAGAATATTGCCTAGTACTTTTTCTTGGACTAAAAGCATGCTACAGACAGTGGTGAGTCAGTGTTCAGTGCACCCTCAAAGTTGTGAGTAGACATCCCTAGTTTCAGGCAAGGAGCATATAAAATCTCTTCTAATAGTCAACAATAATCCAGCAAGGTAGGTGTTATTCATTCATTAATTTCACAAATATTTATTAAGCAACACATGGCTTCCCTATGACATTGCTTTAGCACCTGGAGCCAGCAGAGCTTAAAACTAAGACCATTCCTAAACTTCTCTCTCCTAAGAGCCAATAAATTCCAAATCAAAAATATATTGCTGACTTTTCCAAGACTTAACCTTATTGTTGAGAATGAGATCTGAACAGAGTTGGGTGGTACAATTTTAAGATGATGTGGCTTTCCTCATATAGGTTCTAGGGATACAGTGGTGAATAAGATGGTCAGAATCCTCCCTCTCCTGGTGCTTCCCTTCTTTTCCTGGTGGGAGAGGATGATAAAGAAGGATGGAAACAACAAATCAAATAATAACAAGGGCTATAATGAAAATACAAGAGTGTGACGATGTCAAGTGGATGAGACAAGAAGGAGTGGCTACTCTAGGCCCAGTGGCGAGGGAAGCCTGCATTTAGTAAGTCACAGTTAAGTTGAGACCTTCATGACAAATGAAAATCATACATTTCAAGATCTGGAGAGAGCACGATTCAGGCAGCAGAGCCAATAGGGAAAAGGACTGAGTTACATAGGAAAAAAAAGGTACAAGTTTATGTTTTTGTTTTTCAGTTTAAGTGCATTTAATTTTAGACAATTTACATAACAGGTCCTTTTCTTTAAAGCAATGCCTCCTCTCCAGATGAATCAAGGTGAAAATAAATGAAGAGCTCAAGATGACATCAGTCTCATTTGTCTAAGACCCAATGTGTGTGAATGAACAGCAGCAGCCATTTGTTAACGTTTTTCCATTTCTGAACCATCCTTAAATAAAATTACACATTGGGTCACATATAAGTGTGACTGGAGTATATTTGAAGGAGAGGGAGAATGTTAGGATATGAAGTTAGAGAAATAGGCAATTTCCTACAGTGTAGCACCGCATGGTCTAGAACAGTGGTTGGCAAACTGCAGCTCGTGAACTGCAGTTTGCCACTCTGTTAACTAATGAGTTTGCCGACCACTGACCTAGACTCTCAATTCCAATAATTACAGGCTGTTGTTCCTTGTGATTAAGCCCCTATCCCAGTGGTCAGCAAACTCATTAATCAACAGAGTGGCAAACCATGGCTCTTGAGCCGCATGTGGCTTGTGAGCCTCAGTTTGCCGACCACTGATCTAGAACAAAGACATTTAAATTTATTCTCTGACCGGAAGCTGTTGGTGGATCTTAATCTAGAACAAGCATGTCAAACTCAAAGGCTCACATGGGCTAAATAAACAAAGTCTAAATTTATATGGGCCACACACACAAAAAAAGCTTCCATTTTTATAAAAACGTAGGTTTATTTCGATAGAGACATGCTGAATACAAAGGGCTGAATAAATGAGTAATCATTAACATAAAATAATAGAACATTTTAATAAAAATATTTTTCTTGAACATTAACTTACCAGACACTGAATAACTACACAAATTAGTAAGTGTAATAAAAAAAACACTTATTTTTCTTGTTCTCCAAAAGTGAAATATTTCCTGTTGCGCACGCCAAACAAGTGAGTCCAAGACTAATGATGGGGCATTCAGCTGCTAAAATATTCGCTGCTACTATTAGTGGAGAGAAATGGTGCCCCTGCACCTAAAGCACGTAAGGGAAATGAATGTAACACAATTATAGTAATCAGTCATTAGTAAATATTGGAGTTCATTATTAATAACTAGAGGCCCGATGCATGAAATTCATGCATGGGGAAGGAGGTCCCTCAGCCTGGCTTGCACTGCCTCACAATCCAGGACTGTTGGCTCCTAACCGCTCACCTACCTGCCTGCCTGATTGCCCCTAAACAGTCTGCCTTCCTGCCTGATTGCCCCTAACTACTCCCCTGCCTGCTTGATCGCTCCAAACTGCTAGCCTGGCTGTCTGATCACCCCTAACTGCCTCTGTCTCAGCCCTGCCACCACAGCTTCATTAGGAAGGACATCCAGGAGGTTGTTCGGCTGTCTGTTCTAATTAGCATATTATGCTTTTATTATTATGGATTATAACAGGATATTGTAAAATTAAGTTATGAAATTTTTATCAAAATGTTTCTTACATACCATTATATTAACTGGGCCACCAAAATATTCATTTTGGGCCATATGCTTGATCTAGAGGATGATGAGATCTGTTTTGGGATTTTTAAAGTTCATTTTGACTGTCTGTGGTGAGTGGATTTTTGAGTATCAAGAGTAGAAGCTATTGTTTTAATCCAGTTGAGAAGTGTTGTTGGCTTAGTCAAGAGTGGTGGCAACAAAAATAGAAATGAATATAGCTGAAGGACCACATGTAACAGAACAGAGGACACATCAGAGAGCCTCATTCATAACGATTAAATGTGTAACATAACCCCAACCTGCTCATTGCAAAAGCAGGTGGCTGTATGCAGTGGTTCTAAAACAAATTGAGGATGTGGCTTGCAGCTTAATCCATAATTGCTAAGATTACATATGGGAGGTAGAGCAAAGAGGCAATCAATTAGGTGGTGCTGAAATAGAAAAGATAGCAGGAAGATAAATTTAGAAAAACAAATTCAGAGGTGGTTTTTTTATGTGTGTGTGGGGAGGGGAGAGGAGACTGTTAAATTGAGATGCCTATTAGATATCCAAGCCAATATGTCAAGAAGGTAGTTGAAGTTAGGGTTAAGTTTATACTCTGCAATTCAGGGTAGAAGTCCTTGGTAAATGATGTTATAGTTCCTATGAAAGAATAAATATCTACAACTAAGAAGAGTTTGATAACATTGTCAGGTGGTGTCCCCGATATAAAAATATTCCATAGAGCCCCTGTAATCAAATCAAGATGGTATTGACATAGGAATAAATAGCTCAGTGGGACAGTATAGACTCAAAGAAATGGATTTCAGTCAATATGAGACTATAATACATGACAAAGACTGAACTTTAATTCATTGGGGAAAGGATGGAATGTTCAATAAATGAATAATGTTGGTACAACTGGCTACCCATCTGGAAGAAAATAAAATTAATCTCCTATTTTAGACATTTTATAAAAATAAACACCAGATGGATTAAATATTCAAATGTTAAAAACAAAAATAATAAAAGTGCTAGCAAGAAAATCTGATACTGCATGTACAATCTATAAATGAGGAGACCATCCTACAAGGACTGGAACTCTGGAAGCTGTGTGAAAAATTAAAGATATTTGGATATGTAAAAATAAAATCTTTTCTCTGGCAAAGATTCCATTAAAAATTGGACAAAAAGTGTATCTGGAAATTTGCAATTCAAATGACAAAGTCGATATGTTATATTGAAGAGCTCTTACAGATTGTCAAGAAACAGACAAATGACCTAATTTTTAAAAATGAGCAAAGGATATAAATAGACAATTCACAGGGTGGCAAATGCAAATGCTCACATGCATGAAGAAATGTACAAATTCGTAGACTGTCAGGAAAACACAAAGTAAAGCAACACTTTCACAGTGTTTATATCCCTTCAGGATGCCAAAAATTAACAAGTGACATTCATGGCTGGTAGGGACATGGATCTTCATATTTTCGGCGGAACTGTGAATTGTTGTAGTCTTTTTGAACAGGAATCTGGCCACATCTGTTAAAATAAAATATACATATATCCTTCAATTAATCAGTCAGTTTTCCCTGGGAATCTATCCCACAGAAATAAAGGCACTAGTGCATGTAAATTCAGATAAACAGATGTTATGACAGCTTTGTTTTAGTGGTCAAAAATTGGATATAAAAATAAGTGCCCCTTAAAGGAGAAAGATTGAATAAAATATGGTCCTTTTACATCATGAAATAGTATATATGAATGTATGAAAGACTGAATCTGAAGTAAATGGTTTACTTAGATTCCCATAAGGTATTGTTGGAGGAGAAAGGAAAATACAGAGTTCATGTACTATATAGTCCCATTTTTAAACTAATGATGACACACTCCTTCCATGTATGTTTATACTTATGAGCTTTTTGTGCTTATGTATCATTATAAGAGCATAAAAATAGAGAAGGAAACATACTAGGTTGTTAACATTGGTTCATTCAGGAGGAGAGTGATATGAGTGGAGAGGGGGACTTAAGTTAAAAAGGAAAGAAAACACACAAAAATCTCCAAACTTCATATCACAAAGACATTTACTCCTTAGGTCCTTGAGATACCTAATTCCCATGAAAATTCAGATTTAAAAACAAACAATAGCTATTCTTGCCCACTCACAGTCCCACGTGTTTGAAGGTAGGCCTCATTGTCTATACCAGTGGTCAGCAAAATGCGGCTCACGAGCCACATGCAGCTCGCTAGCTGCATTTTATCGCTCTGTTGACTAATGAGTTTGCCAATCACTGGTCTATATGGTCATGTGTCTCTTAATGACTGGGGTACATTCAGAGAAATACGTCATTAGGCAGTTTTGTCACGTGAACATCACATAGTGCACACCCACAAACCTAGATGGTCTAGCCTGCTGCACATCTGGGCCATGTGGTACCGCCTATTGCTCCTAGGCTGCAAACCTGTACCTGCACAGCATGTTACTGTACTGAAAGTTGTGGGCAATTGTAATGTAGTGATAAGTATTTATGTGCCTAAAGATACAGTAAAAACACAGTATAAAAGATATGGCACATCTATATAGGGCACTTACCATGAATGGGGATTGTAGGACTGGAAGTTGCTCTGGATGAGTTAGTGAGTGGTGAGTGAATGTAAGATCTAGGACATTACTGTACACGATTGTAGACTTGATACACACTGTCCCACAAGCCCTCCCCCTCTTTGTTTTTCTGACAGGCTGAGAAATAGAACATTGGTGCTGCTCCATGAACAGGTGTATGGGCTGGACTGATAGGAAATATCAAGGAGAAACTGGCTAGGTAAGGCACAGATCACCAGAGCAGTGACTATCAGGAAGGAGTGAAAGGTGGCTTGAGGATCAGTAGAAATAAGAAGACAAGCCTGGCTGGTGGTGCTCAGTGGTTGAGCATCAACCCAGGAACCAAGAGATCTCAGTTTGATTCCCAGTCAGGGCACATGCCTGGGCTATGGGCTCAATCCCCAGAAGGGAGGCATACAGGACACAATCAACTGATAATGTTTCTCTCTCATCAGTGTTTCTCTCTCCCTATCCTTTTCCCTTCTTCTCTCTTTCTCAAAATTAATAAAAATGTATTTTAAAAAGGGAAATAAGAAATCAAGATGGAGAGAGAAAGAATTATAAAGAATTGTCAGGGCAGTGTGGTTTTGGCTATTGCATGTTGGAGTAGTAGGCAGATTAAGGAATTTTGTGCTATTCATTAAAAAAGGGGGGGTGTTTTAACATGAAGAGGGTATAGAACTGTGGACTCAATATTTTGACTTTAGAAATATGTTTTTGGTTCCAATAATCCTATCTAGCACAAAGTGTTCTCTCTGGCATTGAATTGATGGAAAAAAATAAAACTTATCTATGTTTTGTATCATTCCAACCTGAAAATATGTCTAAAGAACAGAGACAGGCTGGCTCCACACTATCACAGAAAGCTTATACTCAAGTGGCAGTGGCACTTGATACTTGCTGAGATAGCTCCTGTGGACCTGTGTCCTTGTACAGGATCTTAGTCCTCAACAGAGAATCTGCAGCAGTGCACTGGGAAGATCATCAAACTATAGCGCTGGGGTGACAGGCTCCTTTGTGGCTGACTGATTGGGATGTGATCTGCACTCAAAATGGAGCTACTCTGAGTGAGAGGGAATCTATTGTGAAGCCCCATAGATATTGGGCTCTCCTGATCCACGATTCTTCCATTTCTTTCAGGAGATTCAGCTCTGCTATAATCTTATGGAACTGCTATCATGTATGCGGTCTGCTGTTGACCTAAATGTTGTGTAGTGCATGACTGTAATTTTAGTCTTTTCAATAGAAGTTATATAATATACAGTTTCTGGTCTTCAAGCAGAGAATATTTTGGAACAACATGATAACATATTGATAGGCTTAGAAAAATAGATGTTAAAAACATCAGTTCACCAGATAGAATTATTATCCGTCCATCTGAATATCCATCACCACTCTGTCAATTCATTCAAAGTCCACAATGGGCAGACAACAGACAAATATCTCACCCAACAGGGCGTGGCTCAGTGGTAGAGTGTGGACCTCTCTACCACTGAACCAGGAGGTCATAGTTCCATTCCTTATCAGGGCACATGCCAGGGTTGTGGGATCTTATTATTGATGTTTCTACCTCTCCCTCTCCCTTTCTCTCTGAAATTAATAAAAAATATATTTAAAAATAGATATCTCTAACTTACCATGCTTATCCAAAACTAGAGATGATGGGGTGGGGAATGGCGGGGAGTGGTAAGAGGGGAGAAGAACTCAAAACATTATAGAGAGCAGACTGGGCTCAGAAAATTGAATGAAAAATTAGGAACCTGTTGGTCTCAGTAAAAGTGTATTAGAAAATTGAGAACCATGTAGTCCAACCTGCCAGTGGTGACTGATCTGCCTAACATTTGATACCTATGTATACAGTGGAAGCAAAAGTTTCATGAAACAGTAATACCTGCAGCATAATCTGATATATATAAAAGATTGCCACAAGCCAGGAATGGATCACAACTGCAGTTTGAAAAGCACTGCCTCAGAGCAGCATCAGTGCATTAGTATTAGTACTATTTCAACTTTGTAAATTTCGAAGTCATATGTTCATATTCCTTGTTAAAGTTGTACGGTGGTACATTTGTCCAAGAGAACAGCATCTTCCCAGTCCTATACTTGCACATTTCCTCAGAGTTCTGAATTAGAAACAGGGCAGTCACTTCCTCTCCGGGAGCAAACTGAGGACCCACGTCTTCCCTAAATCATACATTGGTTTGCTGCAATAGACTTGTTGGTTTTTCACTTTCTTCCATCACAAGACCTTCCTTTTCTGAGTTTCTTTCTCTTGACATGGCTAATTTTTCTTGTCTTCAATTTTATTCAGTCAAATAAATTTTATTAATTTAGAAATACCAGGATGAACAAGAAAAACTCTCCACCTGTGAGAAACTAATGGATCAGGAGGGGAAACCAACAAGTGAAATAGAGCGAGATGTTAGAGAGAGGGACACAAAGTGCTCAGGCAACAGAGAGAGAGGGGTCTAATGGACCAGGGGTGGAGTGGCTTCTCCGAACAGAGGTGTTTGGGAAAGCAAGTACCTAACTAATTTTGCCTGGGGTGAGATGACACTCCTGGAAGAGGGAACAGAATGTGCTAAGACATGGAGGCGGCGAGAACATGTGGCTACATTTTTCTGGAGTTACAGCAGAGTGACAGGAAGGAGGCTCCGCTGAAGGGCCTGCTGTGCACATTTGTGGACTGTGGAGTCACCGGGTGACTCTGAGCTCTCACTGTCTGCTCTTTGGGAGGAAGAAATAAGTGGTGGGTTCAGCTTTCAGGGTCTTCATCTTACTTCTTTCTACCAGACTACAGTTTACCTAAAGGCTGCAAGGTCTTACTATCTCAATCCCCAGTGCCCGGTACAGGGCTTGGCATGGATTCAAAGGACATTCAGAGGAATTTCAGTGAGCTCACCTTCGTGGTCCAGCACTGGGCAGTTATCTGAAGCACATGTTCAGGCTGTGCTCTGTTCTTCAAGAATGACATGGAATGGAAGCACTTTAGGAATCACCTAGGAAGACAATTCTCTTTCACTAAAATCTCTTTTCAAAACGAGCTCTGCCTGTTAAGATGTTACAAATGAATTAATAACTTAAAATTATTCTCATCCTGCTTCCAGATCCTGAAGATAACATGAATAAAGAAAGAGTAATATAAAAATAATTGGCTTGTGATATCCTAGTTTATAGTTATCACTAGGTACCAATGTTCAATAAAAAGCAGGTTTCTAATGATCTTTAATACTATCATGTAAGTGTGACAATCATAAGAGAATTGAATGGTACATTTGGGAGATCTCGTTGAGCTTAATCTGGTCCATCCCTCTTGTTTTACAGTTTAGGAAAGTGGGGCCTAGAAGACTAATAGAGCTGCCCCAAATAATTTTATATCAGGGAATTAAAACCAGCTATGACTCAGAGCAACTTACCTTGTGAGTATACATGCCTTTAGTTTCTTAAAAATGTCTATGTGTGTTCCCAGGGTAAAATTTGTATCGTATTGTTTATATTTTTGTATCTTGCCCTTTTCACTATATTTTTGAGCCCCACCCCCAAATCTTTGTTATTTGCCAATTTGTCACTCACATATTCACATAGTCACTATATGATATCTCATTGGATGGATATACCATAATTTATTTGACCTATTCCTTGTGGTTGGGCATTTAGATTGTTTTGCATTATTATAGTTATTAGAAATAAAACCTTGGCATCTAAATCATGATTTCTGATTATTTCTTAAAGGGAGAAATACTATTTTGGTCAAAAGAGAGGGACACATTTAAGGCTTCTGATACATATTACTAAGTTGCATGGCCCAGAAAAGTTTCACAGGTACCATAAATAATATTTTGTATATTTTCTGAAATCTTAGCAACTTTTAGACCAGTTATTCTAAATAATGTGGAATTCAAATTTGCCCTAATGTTAATAATTAAAAAATACAAATAATTATGATGCAACTATTAGTTTAAGGAGTTAGATTTTATCTCAAAATTGTAAATGAATCCGTAAGGGCTAAGGGAGATATGTGTGACTAAATGGCCAAAGATTAAATGGGAAATGTTGAGTTTTCCTGTAGGGGTCACTGTTACTGTCTGTAAGTCAGTAACAGATGAAAATAAAGTCATGCATTTAAGCATGCACATTCATTTTCAATGCCTGATTTGTCTGCATTCTCTAACTTGCAAAATAAATAAGATCTTCAGCCAGATAGCATCATAATGCCAAGTTCTTTACATAATGACACATACCATTCTCTCCACTCCGTATGCTCCATTTGAATGGATTAAATGTATGTGACTCATGAAAGGCACTACTGCTTGCTTTTAATAGAGGAAGCATTAGCTAATTACCTAACGCCATAAAGTGGTTTAAATGGCGTACACGGACTTGAAGAACAGAAGGAAAAATAACAAAACAAAAAACAACGTTCAATGCTGGAACTTCTCCCTTTCCCCTTTTTTTTCTGTCTTTCCTGTAAACCTCTTTGCGCTCTGCCTCAAAATCAACCCTGAAGACAAAATTAGATGCTGTAATCTGCATTTTATAGTGCCATTTCAAAGTACAAAGAGGTGCTTTTTCAATCTTTACTCTTTTTGTTTGTTTTATTTATTTATTTTTTTTATCAATGTAGCCCAAACTTTCTCCCAAAGTTGCAGGAGCCAGGCCAAGGTGACTGTGCGGACACACCTTTGCTAGGTGCTGTCAGGCTCCAGGGCTGGGGCAGGGAACACGCCAGGTGTTGCTGGAAACGAATCAACTCTCCCCTCTTTCTAGCAGGAGTCTTTTCATGATAAAATGCAAAGCAGCAGCCGTTTTCCATTACCCCCATGCCCAGCCCTCCTCGTCCGGGGGCGTAGGAAGGGGCTGGGAGGATATTTACTCTTGGGTTCCTCTTATTTAACTGAGCTCCGTGGCAGCTGCTGCTCTGAGCGAAATGCCAGCCGGCCCAGGGCTAGCCGCACCTGGCAGGCCAGCGGCAGAGCTGACCAGGGGCTTTGAGCAAGCCGCAGCTGGGCTTGGGGCACCGGGAAGCTGAAGGAGGAGCCGGTTTAGGAAACCGGGGTGCGTGGTGGTCCCCCCGCACGCTGCACCACACGGCGGCGCCTGGCTTCCCTCCGCTCCTGCAGCTGGGGAGAGTTGAGGCTGGGAGTTGGTGAAACTCGCTCACCTGTGGGAACCGGATTTGGGCAGGGAGCAGGGCCAGGCTGCCAGAGCGCGGGGGTCGCAGCAACCTCGCCCGGCGCGGCTCTCCCCACGCCTGGACGCCACAGCCAGGGGGAAGCATAACAGCAGGTGTGGGGGCCGCTCCCAAAGGCTCTAGCCCCCTCCCCCAGCTCCACACCCCAGCTCCCTGCTCTCCCCCGGTTCACCCACAGGCGCCACCGGCGTGGTGTGCCCCTGGGCTTGGTGTGCAGAGACCAGGGTCGCAGGTTCAAGACGCCCCGCCCCGCCTCCTCCTGGCACTTTGAGCCAGAAGCGCCGGCAGGGACCTTTCCACTCGGTCTTCGTCTTCGGACGCTGCTGAGGTTTTCGGGACTCTCTAGGCCAGGGACAGCCGGGACCTTTGCCTCTGACCTACGCCGTGCCTGCAGCAGCCTGCCTGGGGGACTCCCAGCCCCAGGAGAGTCCGCTTTCCCGGGCACCGACGCCCCAACTTTTGACGTGCAGTCTGCGCTCTGTGACTGGGCGCCGGGCTCCCGTGCCAAGGGGCGCGCGTCCTCCGGAGGCCGGCACCGCTCCCGGCGGGGCGCAGCTCGCCCTCTTCTCCCCGAGCGAGGGCGGGCTGCGCGAGCCCGGGTCCCCGGTGCGCCTGGTCGGTCCCAGGGCTCCGGACTCAGCCCATCTCGGCGTCCGCCTGCGAGGAGGGATCGAACCCCGGGGTCCCAGGTCTCTTCCCTGGAAACTCCAGGCGGCCCCCTCCTGCCTTTGCCCTCGGGTCGGCCCCGCGAGCGGCCGCGCGGCGCGCACCATGGCCGGCTGCTGCTGCCTGTCGGCGGAGGAGAAGGAGTCGCAGCGCATCAGCGCCGAGATCGAGCGGCAGCTTCGCCGGGACAAGAAGGACGCGCGCCGGGAGCTCAAGCTGCTGCTGCTGGGTGAGTGGCCCTCCCCGCCGGCCCCGGCCCAGCGGTGTGCGGCGCGGCTTCCTCCAATCCCGGGGGCTTACAAATCGTCTTAGACGCCGGGGACTTTGGACTACATACTCCCAAACAGGTTGAGACGAACACTTGCCCTGTGTGCCTTGCCCCAACTGTTCTGGTTTGCCTCTGTCCCTAAAGTCTCGGCCATCCCACCCATCTGCCTGCAGTGGAGGATTCTGCAGACACCCACCCATCTTGGAGGTGCAGGTCGGGTCGGTGGTGGGAAGCTGCCTGATCCCTACAACTTGGGTTCAGCTCTAGCTCTGGCCTCTGCGCTCTCAGTTCTAAATAAGGACCCGATGTCTGAGCGGTTACCAAAGTGAGGGATTGAGCGGAGTTCTTATGTGCATCACCGCCAAGTGCAGTATGGCGTGCAGGTACCCCCATTTAAGAGAATTCCAATGAAGGCTCAGAAAGTGGGCAGGTTGACCTGACCAAGAAAAGGCAAAGCAGATACCAGGTCAGGGGTGGCGCCCAGGTCCTGGCCACTCACCTCAGTGGTTCTCCCTTCCACCTCCATGCGCCCCCTCCACTCCACTTGCCACTGGTGGCTCTCTGTGGGAGGCCTCTTCATTTGCAGCCCATCCAAAACTCCCTTGCCCAGATGACTCAGGAAGGTGGTTCCTAGGATTCTGACTTTGTGGCCCCTGGTGCTTCTGGTTCTTCATCTGTTTTTGTTTCTTTTTTTCTTTTTTTTTTTTTTTTTTAAGGAAGAGGGGGTCTCCCTGCTTTAGGTAGGACATGTTTCCAAAAACAGAAGAAACATTTAAGGTTTGCCCAATTTATGCCCTAGTTATTGGAATCACTAGGACCAGGACCCTACCTTTCTGACTTTCTAGAACTCTGTTCAACCCATTTGCTTTTTGAGGAATATTTACCTTTTCTTTCTTTCAGACCAGTATTTCAGCTGCCAAATCTCTCTAGGGCAGCTGCAAGTATCTCAGCTTTTTTTTATTTCATACATTCTGTACAGAAACTCTCTTTATAACTGTGTGTGTGTGTGCACGCGTCCGTTTGATATAAGGACTCTCCCTCCCTGAAAGCCTTAAGGAAAGAAAAGTCGACTTAGAATAAATAGAGAAGGCTTTAGTCAATGTGCCTTGGACCTGGGCAAGGAAACCCCTTACTCTTACTGCCCAGGATTAGAGAGCAGGGTCTGACCTTCCCCAGGCGGTGCCCCTGTCCACTGAGCTGAGTCCCCACTGACTTTCAAGCTCCAGCCAGTGATGGAATTCCCTGCCCAAAGTCCCCAAGCTTGCTTTGGAGGCCTTTTCAAGCAGAGAAGGCAGGCTCCATTCCTGAGGAGTGCCCAAAGGGCAGCTGTGCTGTGTGGGGCTGTGGGACAGCTTGCAAATGTGTGCTGAGGCCCCCCTGGGGTGAGAGAGAGCCTGGGTGGGGACTGGAAGGCATCTGTTCATTGGCCAGCGCTGCTCTTTCTAAAAGTCTGAGAGTCTGGAGAATTCTAAACTGTACCTGGACTCCAGGTGGTTATGAAGCTAGATTTGTCAAGGGTGGAGGATTATGTGACAATTTGCTAGCTTGATTATAACTTTAAAGTAGTCATTACGAAGGCCTCCATTTGTAGTCTTGCCCCAGGTCCCACAGATGACTGGGGTGGGCATACCATACGGACTGAACCCTCTTTCATTTTGGTGCATTTTGCTTTGTGTCAGGATGTGAAGTACAGGGTCTGGAATATCCCGGGAGCTTGGCGAATGCTGGCGCTCTGAAAAATGAAGCAGTCAGCTGTGTTGTATTGTGTTGGCTGTAAGCCTATTTGTTTGAAGGAAAATGCTTGCGTTCACACTCAAATAGGGGAGGAATGTTTGCCGATATATTGTTTGCCCTGGAAGTCAAGTGTAATCCTGGTGAGCAGAATCCTTCTTCATCTCCTTGGCCCCAGCCCTGTACCTGTCCCCTTGAGACAGGACTGCCTGACCTCCCAGAACCCCCCATTTTTACCAGGCCCAGCGGTGACTACCTCCTTGAATCAGTGCCAATTACTCAGAAACAACTAGAAATAGTTTCCAGACCACATAGAGCTGTCCAGGACCCCCAAAGAATGGACTTCAAAACCTCTGATTTCCTTCAGTCTTTAGGGGAATAAGGCGCACTCCCATTTTTTTTTTTTTTCAAAACAAAGGAGGAATCAATGACTCAGACAACACGGAAGGCAGGGAAGGCTCTATGCTGTTTTGTCTGAAGTCAGGCAGTTTGAGTGCAAAGTTCATTCACCCGAGTGTGTGTAGTGTGGGGATTTGATGATCCACTGCTCAGACACCTCAGGTGAAGGCTCCACTTTGCAAATAGGAGTTTAGGGTCTGGCATGGAGCATAGACTGACCTGAAATTCCACCACCTCTTCCACAAGGACCTATGCTTTTGCAACAACAGGATCTGAGGATGTTTCTGAAATACATCTGATGGTTCAGTCCAATCCTTGTTTGTGCTTAATGAAAGTGTGGGTCAGTCCGTAAGGAAGATAAAAGCTGTTGTCTGGTTAGGGCTAGTAATTGCAAGATGCCAGCATGATGTTCTCTTAGAGGGAGGAGGTCAGAAATAAAGAAGATGCTGGACTTCAGTAGAAAGAAAATCCTTATCAGTCCCTCAGCTGAAAGGAGGACAAAAAGGAGCTTGGATAAGAACCCTGATAAGTAGTACTCTTTAGTGTAAGGAGAAAGGGTCGGGACAAAAGCCATGAAATGAGAAAAGTGATCTTTATTGATCTGAGATGAGGCTTGGTTGAAGTGTTGTTAATCAAGATTGAGACTTAATTTTGGAAGTAGACCTCATGTTGGAAATGTCTGGAGGTAACGTTCACTGGGGAATTGAAATTGAATTTATGTTGGTACTAGAGGCCCAGTACACTTCAGGGAGGTGAGGAGAGGGTCCCTCAGCCTGACCTGCGTCCTCTTGCAGTCCTGGAGCCCTTGGGTGATGTCCAATTGATGGCTTAGCTTTAGGCTCTCTCCCTGCCGTCAGTCGGACATCCTTAGTGCTGCTGACAGAGGAGGGAGAGGCTTCCACCACCACTGCTGCACCCGCCTTCTGGCTGAGCAGCGCTCCTCCTGTGGGAGCGCACTGACCACCAGGGGTCAGCTCCTGTGTTGAGCGTCTGCTTCCTGGTGGTCAGTGGGCTTCATAGCGACCAGTCGATTTGCCTATTAGCCTTTTATTATATAGGATAGGAGTTAGAAATGGAGGTTCTTAGGCCAGGCTGCTTGTGTTCACACCCTGGTTTTCCCCCTTTTTAGCTGTGGACTGATTTTTCTCAGCTTTGTCTGGCAATGAACACTTGGTAAGTGTCTGCTATCATTGCCCCATTTTCAAGCTCTTTTAGGCAGCAGGGTGGTGTTACTTCCCATTTTAGTTGACCAGTGGTCGGTAACTTAGCAGTTAGTTTTAATAGTCCTGGTTGTACTTTGACAGAAATATCTTGCTTTGAGTCTCCCTCACTGTTTTGTTGTTTTGTTTGTTTATATGTTTGTTTTGAGCCATAAGCTCATTATAACTACCAAATCTCTCTTTGTCCTTGCACCGGAGTTGAAAGGCGGAGTGCCAGGAAGTTTCATTGCATTGGTTACAACAGAATCTCATTTTAGAGCTGTCATGTTTTGGGGTTGGAAGTCTATTAGAGGGAATGGTGAGGTAGTATGGGTTTCTCAGTGGAAGGTGACAGAATTTCCTGTCTCTGTGAAGAGGAAAAGGAAGAAAATGGTAACGGTGCCCATGTTACTTCCTCTTAGCTTAGTTTAATCCACAACGCTTTTCCAAAGTTCCAGGCACGGTGCTCCAAGCTGAGGATCATTTCCAAGTTGAGTGGGAGTTGTCTTTTCACAACTGTTATGAGGAAGGTGGTCATAAGAGACTACAAGGAGTAAAAGGGAGGGAGGGAGGGAGGGAGGGATCCTCTGAGTAGGGCCTTGAAAGATGGGGAGGGGAGGATGCTGCCGCCAGCCACCTGGGGGGCTTGTGTAAGACATGCAGACTTTTCTCCCTGCCTCCCAAGAGAAACTTTTGAGGACAGTAAGTGGTGTTCTCAGGATCTGGGGTAAAGTGAAGGACCCCTTGGGGACAGATTTCATTTGGTTTTGGTGTTTTATCTTCACCATATATGTGAATATGCTCACTACAAAATAAATGTTAATGCAAAAATGCTTAAATTTCTTGTGCCATAATATGCTTCTGAAAGGGGAGACCATGAAACTTTATCTGGGGCTTATGTCCGTCCTGGGTGCAACAAACCAACCTCACCAAATAGCCTCTTCCACCCAGGACAAGCAGTCCCCGATCCTCTCACGAGACAAATGCAAGTCCTCCCTCTTCTTTCTGCCTTTAAATGAACACACAACTTCTCAGATAATGAACTTCTACCGTTTGTACCTTTCAAATAAGGTGCATTGAGGTATGATTTACAACAATAGAAGTCACCAATTTTAAGTGTGAAATTTGATGTTTTGACAAATATGAACAGCTGTGTGAATGTAGTACAATAATGATATAAAACATTTCCATCATCCTCAAAACTTCCCTGTACCCCTGTAATCAATTTCCTTGCCTCAAATCATGAAAACACTTTTTAAGATTTGAAAACAATAAGGATAAGAATAGTACAAAAAACCCATAAGTGCACTTTTTCCCTATTGACCTATTACTGAAATTTTCTTTCTCATTTGTATGTTCCCTTCAATTTTTCTGAAATGTTTGAGGATAAATGATATGTGTCAGTCATGTATATGTATATGCATATGCATATGTACATATTTCCCAAAAATGTATATTTACTTTAATAGTTGATAGCTCAATTTTGAAAAGGAAGTCCATTTTAATAAGCATTGCCTTTATAGTTACTCAAAGTGTGTGGACACATTTTTGGGGGACACTCCTATATATATTTAGTTTCTTCTAATCTGGAACATTTCCACAGTCTCTCATTGCTTTTGTGACTTTACATTTTTGAAGTGAACAATCCCCTCTTCTTCCCCCCACCCCGTTCAGGTTAAACTATTTCTCCCTTTAATCCCTCTCTCCCTTTAATAGAAAGTTCCCCATTTGGGCTTTGTCTGATGATTTTCTTATAATTAGAGATTCCAACTATACGTTCTTGGCTAGAACTTTGGGTAAGCGATGTGTGTCCTTCCCAAGGGTCACCTCTAGGGGCACCCCATGTCTACCTGTCCCTCGTTGGTGATACTAAGTTTGATCACCTGCTTGTTTTCTCCACTAACAATTTTGTGGGGAGATATTTTCTAAGGCCTTGCAAATATTCTGCTCCTCTAGATTTTGTAACTTGATGGCTACAAAATGATGATTTCCCAACTCTAGCACTATCTCCATCTTTATCAGTTGGCCCTGTAGCAACCTCTCCTTTGCTCCTACTTATTTATTTATTGCCCATACAAACCCATGAATCCGTAGGTTGGTTGTTTTTAACAATGGTTTTTACTTCATTACTGTATTTAGTCATTTTGGTCTTCAAATTGTACCCTATTTGTACAATGAGATCCCCTTCAAGCTGGTTCCTATATCACTGTGACCTGCCCCCATCATTTCTTTGAGCATTTTCTTACTTTCAGAAAAACTCAGGCTCATACCGCCCTTCCTAGGAATTAGCTATTTCTCTATAGCAAGCATGTCAAACCTGTGGCCCGGGGACCGCATGCCTCGCTTATTTGGTCAGCGTTAGCCTTTGAGTTTGACATGCTTGCTCTTTAGGGCCTTGGTTCTTTTAGTAAAGACCTGCAGCTTTTCTTTTTATAAAAAATATATTTTATTGATTTTTTTACAGAGAGGAAGGGAGAAGGATAAAGAGTTAGAAACACCGATGAGAGAGAAACATCGAGAAGCTGCCTCCTGCACACCCCTTACAGGGTATGTGCCTGCAACCGAGGACATGCCCTTGACTGGAATCAAACCTGGGACCCTTCAGTCCACAGGCTGATGCTCTATCCACTGAGCCAAACTGGTCAGAGCTGCAGCTTTTCTTTTAAGATGTTTAAGCCACTTTAAACAAAGATATCAAGTCCACCAATTCAAGTCAATCACCAGTATCTAAAGAGAAATGTAAAAAAATGTCTTAACCCTCAAGATGTTCCTTTTCTTTTTTTCAAAGTTGCCTTCAAGTCTAGGTCACCTCTTCCTATGATACCTGAATCACAGGGAAAAAAGCTTTCCACTTCCCTTGTAAGAAGGCCCCTATGTGGGGTTGCAGGGAGGGAGAGAGGGAAGTAGATCGAGAAGACTGTGTGTGTGTGTGTGTGTGTGTGTGTGTGTGTGTGTGTGAGAGAGAGAGAGAGAGAGAGAGAGAGAGAGAGAGAGAGAGAGAGAAAGAGAGAGAGAGAGAGAGGTTTACAGTGAGTCAGTGTCAAAAAGCTATTATGTTACACTAAAGACAGAGTTTGAAATTCAGACCAAAAGCAGACTTTGTTGGAATGATTCTCAACAGGGCATCCCATGAAATGAAAGGAACCGAGTAATAAAGACAGGGAAAGAGCAAGTACCAGGGCAGGTTTGGGGCACAGCCATCAGCTGAGGGCCCTCTGAGCCTTCCTTGCTCCTGTGAGAGCCCAGGGCCTGATGTGGATCGGGGTGAACTCCTGGCTCAGTCACTTCTGGCCAAGGGTCATCCATCACAGACATGGCCTCGGGCGGGCTCCCTGTGAGGCCGGCAGCCTGCTGCAATCACTGTCCAAGGCATGGAAGTGCATCAGTGGAAACCTAAGAGCTCTAAAGGCAGAAGTCCCTGCAGGAGCCTCTGCGGGAGCTCTGACTTCTGTTAGGAGCAGTTGGCTCTCTGCTGATGAGGAAATTAATGGCCTATCCTGTTGGCCAGGGTTCTTGGTTGCAGACCATTTAAGCAGAAGAATAATTTATTGGAGGGGAAGCAGGAAGCACACAGAATCGATGGGAATCGCAGAGCAGGCTCAGCCAAAGGGCAGGATCCAAGGGATCTTGACGCTGGAATTAGACAGATTGCGGGCACACTGCCAATGACTGCCACCCCAAAAGTCACGGAAGCTCACCTCCACAGCAGCACTGCAAATCCGCTGTGACCATCTCCTGCAGCCTTGTGCCACTTTTCCACATCTCAGGCCTTCTGATTATGCCCAGCTGGCAGGAAGCAGGGGAGAGGCAGCATGGCATAGTGATGAGAACATGTTCTCTGGCTTTAAAATCTAGGCAAGGAGTAGTTACCATTGTGTGCCAACCCCCTACCAGTTCAGGGTGGCCAAGAGAATTAGCTTGCAGTTCTCAGAAGGAAGATCAACAGCATGAAGTCTTGCTGGTGCCCCCTCTCAGAGACCAGGGACCTAGTGTGTGGCCATAACGGAATCATGAAGGGAGCAGTGAATTAAGGCTCGAGTTTCTCCTCCTCCTCCTTCTCCTCCTTCCCCTTCTTCCCCTTCCCCTTCCTCTTCCCCCCTTCCCTTTCTTCCCCCT